>JALIZH010012670.1:0-45227 GCA_030522465.1 Rhipicephalus appendiculatus | reverse complement strand
ATGAAGGCTATGTATAGGGGTTGGTTGTATTCCGCGCATTTCTCTATCACCTGATTGATAGTATGAATATGGTCTTTTGTTGAGAAGCCTGTACGAAATCCTGCCTGGTCCTTTGGTTGATTGAACTCTAATGTCGTATTAATTCTGTTAGCAATGACTTTTGTAAATAGCTTGTAGACAACGGTCAGTAAGCTGATGGGCCTGTAATTTTTCAGGTCCTTGACGTCCCCTTTCTTATGGATCAAGATGATGTTGGCATTCTTTCCAAGAATGTGCGGTAGACAACTACGGCGCAAAAAATGGGGGGACCCTTAAGCTTCACCTTTAAGAGTTGAACGCGATAGTGATATACTGTCCCTGTAGCGCGTACTTCAATCATTTAGTGCATACTATGTAATGGGTATCGTGACGACGATGACGACGATGACGAATTATGCCTGATGCTTTTGTAATGAATTGGAGCATTGAACGACCCACTCGTTACGCACTTCGCATTGTGTGACGCCTGGTTCCTACTTTACTGTTCTAAAACGCTTTACAACACACGTTAACGCGATTCGTTACCCGACATGAAGCCTGCATAGGGTCAGTTTGCACCGCAATTTCAAGCAGCGGCGTAGCTCAGTGGTACAGTGCTGGGCTGCCACACAGACTGCCACACAGCGTCGCATTTTCAGCGCAGCCTAAAAAACACTAGGGTCTTTAGAATTGCGCACCTATGTATTTTCTAATAAAAGAACACACGACCTGACACTTACATATTATAGTTGCGCCTCAGGTATGCGTAGTATTCGCTTTTTGATCGAATATGTTCACAAGTATGAACGCTAACAGCCAGTTCAATATGGCTCGGACGTTCAGAAAGTGGTTAAACTTTGGCCGAGTAGCTGAATCGGGTCACGGACAGACAGACAGACAGCCAGACCAAAATTTTTTCGTTGAAGTATCCCAAGAAAGACTATCGTCTTTAAAAAAGGTGCACCAACAAGTAAGGCACTCCGTAATACGAAATATGAGCACAGGGTTTAGGTACCTCGATTTTGCCATAAATGATGACGAAGAACTTAAAGGGGTCCTGAAACAAAAATGAAGCTGCGCGGTTGTAATTTTCCCTGCTTCAATAAGAATTTGATATGCCAATTCCGAAATATTTCCGCGCAATGTTCAGTCTATAATTAATGACGCCCGTGGGAAATAGCTGTTTTCTTGGGCTCCTAAGCGACCGTGCCGTAGCACCGGCCGCCATAGGCACTAACGTGTGACGTCAGTGTAACTTCATGTTAAGAGAAGGTATAACACAACGTTAGCTTTCTTTTTTCTCTAAAATAATAGATATACAGAGACCTAGAAAAGAAAAAAATAACACAGCAATTTTTGCGCTCTGAGTTGTATACTGTGCAAGTACAGCAAGTTATCTGCTTGGTTCCGCTTTCAAGTACCTCCGGGCTCCGTCACGTGTGCATTGTTGCCTTCCTGGTTGCCTTTGCTCGATCGGTGCAGCGTCCGTTTTTTCTTACAGGTTGTGTAAGGTTGTTTTACGGCGTGTTTTGGGCGTCTTTGTCCCCGCTATGCCAACAGTGTGCGTCGTCAGAGAGCGGCGCACAACTTATCAAAATGCAAAGAACGTCTTTACGGCGGTGCAATGGAACTGGTATGATGCTACGAACCTCGGTCAACTAAGGTTCTCCAAACATCGCTGCGTCGCCATGTTTTTCGATGACGCAGAGTTTTCATTGCCTGACTAAAAGTGAAGTAAGCTTTACAGTTGAGGGGAACGTGAGCTGGGGATTGGAAATTGTGCTTTTATAGTTGTTAAATCAACCCTGAAGTGAACGTCTGCGTGACGTTCACGTGCTGCAGCGTGACGTGTGGCGGCACGTATCGTGACCAGCGTGGCAGCGGGAAAGTTGAAACAGCGCGAAGAAGACGACGCATGAGAACATAAACACGCATACAAACGAAACGCACTTTGTGCGCGCGTTTCCATGTGCTTACGTACCGTTTTCAGTGTGCAGTTTACACTTCTGTGCTGAAGCTATGAACCAACTAGCCCAACATGTGAAACCTCCTTTAGTAGTGCAGAAGTGTGACATAGAGCCGTCATCGATCACAACCACGGTTATTTGGCCTCTACCTTAGTTTGCCGGAGAGAAAGCGATCGCGGAGGCTACAGAATACTGTTATAGGGAAAACATTCTCTCGGAAAAACCTTATATTGCTCTCGGCCGGCAAGATTCTCGGAGGTCATACTCATGATGTAATACCCTCACGTTCGATCTCTACCGCTTCGTTAGTCTGCATACATTCGTCTGCGCTTTAACGTACAGGCGCCGTGCGTAGGTACCCGCAGCAGACCTGAAGCCAGCACTAGCCTCTTTTTCACTCATGAACTCTTTGAAGGCGTACCCCGTTTTATAGCGCTCGTCATCATTCAATATCTTTTTCTCTGCGCCATGGCCTTCCGAAAAACTTTCTCCCTTCAGGTAACGCTACTGAAAGCACAACACTTGTCATCAACACCATCATTTTAGACGCGACCTACGTGGTCATCGAAACTTTCTTCGTGTGGTTCCAGTATTCTGCGCAGCACGCCTCTTTACCTAGGAAGCTCATGTTTAGCGGTAAATCATGTTCTCCAAAACTTTCTTTTTTTTACTGTTCATAATATTGCAATGTGTTGCGGTTGCATTTACCTCGCATTTCCTACGAAGCTTTTTTTATCGACTCATGAGCGATATGTCGCCTTCTAAAAAAAAATTAACGTGGTTGATCCCTCCACCATAGGAATCGGTATAACACCAAAGTTAAACGTGTCGTTATACAAATATTTGAAAGTTTAATGTACAATGATATGAGCGCTTGCACAATGTCTATTGGTGGTTTAACGTGGATACACCTACGTTCAGGATTGGCACCCACGTTGACGTGGTACATCTCCATCCCGAAGACTAACATCCATGATCAATGATTAAACACACCTTTCTGGTAGCTGTAGCAGTAAACGGTGAGAGCGTAATCAGAGAAAGCGCTGTGACAGCTAGAAGAGCGTCGCTGAGTGGGCGCAGAACTTGGGCTATTGTCGGCATCCCGCGACGTGTTAAAGAGTTGAACACCACGGCACGACTAGAGGGAAACGCAACGCGCGTCTTGTCTCCCCTGTAGCCCGGCCGCGGTTTTCTCGGGGCGAGCGTTAGCGTGGAACGCGGTGTTACAGCCAGGAGAGGCAGGCGCGCATCGCAGAGCTATTTTTGGTATGGATGGATGCTATGATCATGGCTATGCGTGAGGCCGACGCTTGGGCTAAGGTCGCCACGTCGCGGTGTCAAGACGTTGACAAAATCACGCTTTCTTTATGGAAACATGCCGAATTGTACAGACGCGTAGCAACGGCGCGTTTACAGGAGCTAATCGCGATGGCCACGGTAATGAATCATTACTTCACCGCAGACAAAGAGCACTGCGAGATGAATCTGTGACACATAAAAGGCGCGTTTGCACAGCCTCCAGAGCATGTAATCGTGGCGCAATGGATAGCGTGCCCGGCTGTTGCGCTCGCGGACCGAGATGTCATGGGTTGGACTCCCCGAGACGGAACATTTTTTTCTTTGCGATCTGATCATGTGCATTTTTTTCTACGTCATTTCCGTGACGGAAATGCGTCACTGAAATTTTGGTGGACCCCGGCATAAAACACTTTCGTTTTAAAAATAAATAAAACCCGCTTCCTGTCACTCTGGCAACAGTGCAACACGAAACATATAGAGCCTTCTTTGGCCGCTAATAAAACTTTTCTTTTTCCAAAATAAAGTTTGTCAATGCATTCATCGTTGACTGCACCACATGCATCTAGAGTGAAAAAAAGTGGACACTTTGCACATTCCAAAGTGTGTTCGGCGAAAGCTTGTGGCCATTCGACTAACTATGCCATGTCTTTTTCTTTTACACTCTCAGTGGGATGGCACACAAACGGAATGTGTGCGTGTTTTTTTTAAAATTTTTTACCGCGAATTGCAGCTAGACGCGAGACTAATCTGCCTCTGTTCGCTGCGTTCGCATTTTCTCGCGCTTTGCGCATCGTGGACACGCCATCCGCGTTCCAGCGCTTAAATTGATGAACACTAAATTCCAGTGTGTTCCGCAAACGCCTGTGTCCATTGAGACGGGGTCTGTCAGAATGGAACGCGATGCGCGCGTCTCCCTCCGTGCATGATTGTAAACGCTGGGCAGAGCGACGCTACGCAAGCAAAGCGCGAGCGCTGTACAGTTCGACGCGACCGGTGTCCGTTTGCGCACCCCGGCGGCCACCTGGCACCGTACCAGGGCTCGCATGGACGGACGGACACGGACGGACACGGACGGACACCGGACGGACGGATGCCGGACAGACGTGAGCATGAGACATTAGACAGATTTAGTTGAGCGTCCGAAACGGCTCTGCAGACGCAGTCTGCCATTGAAAATTGCTGACAGGCTGCGCCCGCAGAGCTGCTGCGGACGCCGAACTAAATCTGTCTATGAAAGGCTTTCGCCTTAAAATTGAAGGACACTTTGTACATTCCAAAGTGTGTTCGGCGAAAGCGTGTGGCCATTCCACTGACTATGCCATGTCTTTTTTCTTTACCACTCTCAGTGAGATAACACACAAACCGAATGTGTGCGTGTCTTCTTTTTTAATTTTTTACCGCGAATCGCAGCGAGACGCGAGACTAATCTTCCTCCGTTCGCATGCGTTAGTATTTTCTCGCGTTTTGCGCATCGTGCAAACGCCATCCGCGTTCCAGCGCCTAAATTGACGGACCCTTTGTAAATTCGAAAGTGTATTCCGTGAACGCCTGTGTTCATTGAGACGGCGTCGGTCAGAATGATTGCAAACGCTGGGCGCAGCGACGCTGCGCAAGCAAAGCGCGAGCGCTGTAAAGTCCGACGCGACCGGCGTGTGTTTGCGCATCCCGGCGGCCACCATGGCTACGTGCCAGAGCTCGGATGGACGGACGGACACCGGACGGACGTGAGCATGAGATATTAAAGGCTTTCGCCTTAATACGTCCCTCATATTGAATGAGCAAGGTGCCCATCCATCAGGGGAAAACTCGGAGTATGAAAGTGGATGGCCATTGAGCGATGGGTAAAGATTATATCGAAAATTGGGATGAGGCAGAAATCAATTCGCTTCACTATAAAGGGATGATGACGTTGAAAACGTACATCGTATTCAGTGTGTGAGCTATGCAGGAATTATTGCCTTGACTCGTTTTAGTAGAGGAATGAGGATATTTTACCAGCGCATCTGTGGCGGCACTAAGGAATGTGATCTGTCGCAACTTTAGCTACACGACATCACGCTTACCGATGTCTTACGTTGCCCTCTCACCAGACGTCCACGTTTATGTTCTATATTTCAGGGATTGCTGAATACAGCTCTCCCATAGCAGCGTGCCCTTAAATGGAGTACAGTGTGGTTATAGTAGTCACGCAGACATCATATGGCGCTAGCGCCGAACAACATCATGATTTAGCAGCAAGGCTGTTTAAGCCGACCGTTAGTATGTGCACGGTAAACAGAAAACTATCACCATGAACCGGTACGCACTCTCTTCGTCCTTTTCGTCCATCTTCTCCATCTTCTGGTTCCATTCCAGAACAAGTGCGCTTATCAGTCCGGCGTGGGATGCAAGATCTGATTGGAACCAGTATGAACAAAGAGAAAGAGAAAGAAAGGGATAAAAACAGAAGGAAAAGGACAGACCGAGAGATATATAAAGAGACATAAAAAATAGAAAAAAGAGCAAGGAAAAGAAATAGAGCAGGCGAGATAATAAAGGAAAGAGGGAGAAAGAAAGCCAGAATTAGAGAGAAAGAAATAGAACAGAAAGAAACATGGAAAAAGCAAGGAGGAGAAAGAAATAGGTACACAGACAAAGAGAAATACAAATACGCAGAGGCAAAAAGGAGAAAGAAAACAGAGAAAGAGAAAGTGTCAAACAAATAAACACAGAAAGAAAGAGAGGTAGAAACAAAGAGAAAAAAACTTAGAGGATGCTTGAGCTTCGCCTTCACGCGTAGAGCGCGATAGCATATCGGGCCCCGTGCGCATCGTCTTCTCAATTGCTAGCCTATACTCCATCTCACAACTACCTTGCAGCACTGCCAAAGCTACGAGGTGTACACAGGCAGTATCCTTGCGCAGCACATAATATAGTTCCGGGCGTAATTGTTTCATTGTCAACAAGGCACAAGGGTTTTCACTGTGCTTCTTGCATGATGCGTTATAGCGATAGACGTTACGTTAGGCCCTTCACGAATGCACTTCGCATTTTCTAAAATATTACAGACGGGTAACCGTAATAGCCACCCTAACCGCGAAGACGCACAGCAACATGGCAGCCCCCCATACACCCCAGGCCGCCCACTTCCATCCTAATTCGTGCTTCTTACTGGCTCTCTGCTCGGAAAGCAATAAATAAGTGGTATAATCTGTCATCGCTTAGTCTGATCTAACGCTGAGGGCAAAGCATCAGGTATCTTTTTTCATTATTATTTAGATCCCTCGTTTGTTTTGATGCTGCTAGGACTTCTAGGGTAGTGCCGAGCGGCAAAAGTGGTTTGATGGCAACTGAACAGATGGCACCACAACATTAGCGCCGGTGATGCGTTGACGATGCGAAACACCCTGCATGTCCATATTGTTTTCTGTGCCAAAAATTTGCTGTTCCACTCAAGTACGGTAAGTGATGGCTGCTGAAAGTGCGTTGACTGAATCTGCGGAGCGTTTTAGGTCAAACATCCAGTATTGTCCGAAAGAAGCAAGAGTAGTGGCGTAATGCATTTGATGCTGTCAAAAAAACGTCCCGGTGAAAGTGCCAATATGAACGCTGTTAAAAAAAGAACCGCGTTCCTCACAAACGCCAGCGAACGCGCCGTGTACAATTGGGCTTCTGAGTATCAAAGAAACGGCGAGGAGGGGTTCCCGAAGAGATTTTTGCTTGTTATATTAACGGCGGGGAGCAGCTATCGAGAAGGTACGCGAGCCGACGCCAAAGAGACGACGAGCAGACGACGCGACGCGCATGAACATGTCTTGTGGGGCTTTCGCCTTTCCTATTGGCTAGCAAGCCTTGTAGCTTCCACAGTGCTGCAAGGTACTTCTGAGATGGAGTATAGTTTCGGTTCTCGGTGGCTGCCTCAACCGTGCTGTAAGGAAACGAACGACTTTGCGGCTTAACATTGGCCGTTTCAAACTACCGTAGAATGCCTACTGCAAGTACAGTTGAGTGTCCACTACGCCCTGATTCTTCCTTTTGCGAATCGGCGAAGGGCCCAATACGCGTCCGTGAGGCAACACGCGAACCTACGCAGCTGCTCACTTGGTTGACGCTTTTGCAGCTGATGATGATCAAATATGCCCGAGCGCTTTGTAATGGGTGGTTTTCCAAGAAGTAGGTAATTGTGGGCAAGGTAAACTGTTCGTGGGGTTAAGAATCACCTAGGTATATACAGCTTCACCTTAAAATATCCATGGCCACCAGGAATAACGGTATCCTGCTTTTCCTGATGAAGGCACCGAGCCCCAGAGACTCATTTTTACATATTCAGGATAAACAGCGCAATTTTCTGTGTAGGCTAACTGCGGCATAACTCTAATGACAACAGTCGGAGACGACATTTATAAATGCTGTTAGTATGTTGTTAGAAATTAGGTAGCACTGCGAAAATGTTGTACGCAAAATTTGATCATGTATTTTAATAGCATAGTGGATATTACCAGGGTGATTCAATGCTCCTTATGGCCATGGTCACAAAACTTCGCCTTCACGCTATGGGGCAGCTTCATACGCTGCCCAAAGAAGCCGCAACGTGTTGCCACTGTTTCACGGAGGCCCTCGTTCGCGTGCCGGAACGATTTCGAGTTGCGACACGAGCTAACGGCTGGGGTGATTTTTAGATGTGAAGCATTTTATGGCGAAGATTAATCCGGTGGTGGTGTGCCGGCGTGACCACCCCTTACTGCGCATGCGCAAACCCTTTCAAAAAAAACAAAAATAAGAAACCTCCTCTCCTCCTCTAGGCATCCCTCCCCGCGGCAACCACACCCTTACTGCGCATGCGCCTTCCCTCCTCTCTCCCCCTCTTACACTCCCCCCTCTCTCCTCTAGGCATCCCTGCCCACGGCGTCCACACTCCCACTGCGCATGCGCGTCCCCCCTCTCTCCTCTGCGCATCCCTGCCCACGGCGTCCGCACTCCCACTGCGCATTCGCGTCCCTCCTCTCTCCTACACTCCCCCCTTTCTCGCCTCGCGACGCCGACGCAGGCAGCGTCTGCTAGCGAGTTTCTTGGTTGAAAACACCGACTGCTCGCGCTGCACAACCGTTCACTGGCCACCGCGTATATATGGCAATAGATCTTGACCCCCCAAGGTGGTGCCGGTGGGAGATTTCACCTGTGCGTTGTTGAACAATAAAAATTCGCAGCGTGCGCGTTAACTAAAAGCGGAGTGTGGGTCTCTGTGTCCAGTCGGAATCTTCTGTCTCTCATGGCCCATTAGCAGCGATTGGCATGTTCCAGTAGGAAACACTGCTCCATCACTGCCTGCTTTGCGCCTCCCCAGTTTTCTCTCCTGTGCAACGCTGCGATGAGCGCCAGCGTCAACGCCGCCGCCAGTGTAAGCGTTAGCGCCCGCTGCTTCACATCTACACATGGTTCCCTTTAGCGGGAGATGGTGTAATTTTGTGCATCTGCTGCGTTACTTTTGAGACAGAAAGCAAACGACTATGTACATTTTGAAACGGTTGGCGGCGTCGGCGCTTAGATTCGGCCGCTCTAGCACGCACGGTAGGATCCTGTCGGCGTAACCTTTTGTATCTCCGCTCGTCGTGCTTTAACCGCAGGACCCTGTTGCCGGGCTGATCTTGCTGCCGCTGCTCTGGCCTTGCGTTCCGCATCCTTGCCAAGCTGCTTATCGTCTTCATCATATTCATGTTTACGTTTGTGAGGACGACTATCCATATTCTGTGAGGAGCCCTAAGTAATGTCAAGTGAGTCCTTATTTTTTTATATATGTACAAACATGGTTTTCGGTAAATTTTATTGTCGTTTATAAACGCGAACTGTTTTTGCGCCGCGCACCTTGTTTTTTTGCGGAACGCGCGCCGAACGCCGCGAGCGCCTTGCACCGCGTGCCATTTCTTTTTTTATTTTTTATTTTTTTGTTGTTGTTGTTGCGCCGGCGCCGCGAGGGGAAGAGCGTCTACTGCTGCCTTAGACAAAGCACCAGTGCTGCGCTAGAATGATGGTTGTCATTTCACAATTCACGATGGTGAAAGTGAAGACGACCATTATAACCAGTTGTGCACAGAGCTTATTTCTTTTATTTAACCTCGAATTTCTGGTGCGCTATAAGCAAACCGCTCGGCGTTCGGCGCACACGGCGTTTCATTGTCTTTTTGAGCCGGCGACGCATCCAGGGAGCTTCAACGGTGAACGGGTGCCGGCCTAAGGAGCTTCGCTCCTAAAAAACCGACTGCTCACTCTGCACAACCGTTCACTGGCCACCCCCGTATATATAGGCACTGGATCTTGACCTGCAAGGTAGTGCCGGTGGGAGATTTCTCCTGTGCGTTGCCGAACGATAAAAAAATGCCCCCCCGCCTCCCCGAAGGGAATCGTGAGGAAATGCGAATGCATTTCGCGCGCGCTTCACTCCATTTATATATACGTGCGAGCGAGCGGACGGGAGTGTGGGGCGCAGGGAGGAGAGAGAGCGAACGGCAAGAGAAGGAGCGGCGAAGCACTGCACCTACCCTCTGCTACACTCTCCACACACGCGGGAGCTCCGCAGAGCTTCCGCGATGCGAGCGCGCCCTCACACACCAGAGCGCGCTCCTCCTCTCCGCCCGCACCACCTGCTCCGGTTGCTAGGGGCGAGGATAAGCGCGCGCGCCCACAGCTGTTGCTATGGGAGAGGGAGTGAGAGCGGAGAGATAAAAAATTACACCATCTTCCGCTAAAGGGAACCATGTGTAGATGTGAAGCAGCGGGCGCTAACGCTTACACTGGCGGCGGCGTTGACGCTGGCGCTCATCGCAGCGTTGCGCAGGAGAGAAAACTGGGGATGCGTAAAGCACGCAGTGGTGGAGCGGTGTTTCCTACTGGAACATGCCAATCGCTGCTAATGTGCAATGAGAGACAGAAGACTCCGACTGGACACAGAGACTCGCAGTCCGCTTTTATACTCCATCTCACAATTACCTTGCAGCACTGCCGAAGCTACGAGGAGTAAACAGGCAGTGTCCTTGCGCAGCACATAATATAGTCCCGCGCTTAACTCTCATTATCAATGAGGTGCAAGTGTTTTAGCTGTGCTTCTCGCATGACGCGTTACGGCGCTACGTGGCAGGTTAGGCCCTTCACGCATGCACTTCGAAATTTCTGAAATAAGGAAGAGATTACCCGCTGGTAGCCGTAATAACCACCCTAACCTCGGTGACGTACCGCAACATGGCAGCCCCCATACACCCCAGACCACCCGCTTCCATCCGAATTCGTGCTTTTTTACTGGCTCTCTGTCTGGAGAGCAATAAATAAGTGGTTTAATCTGTCATCGCTTAGTCTAATCTAACGCTGAGGGCAAATAATCAGGTATCTTCTTTCGCTATTATTTATATCGCTCGTTTGTTTTGGTGCTGCTAGGACTACTGAGGCGATGACAAGCCGTAAAAGTGGTTTGATGTTAACTGAGCAGATGTCGCCACAACATTAGCGTCGGTGATGCGTTGACGATGCGAAACACCCTGAATGTCTATATTGTTTTCTGTGCCAATCATTTGCTGTTCCACTCAAGAATGATACGCGATAGCTGCTGAAAGGGCGTCGACCGCACTGACAAAAAAACTCGGTGAAAACGCCAGTATGAACGCTGTTATGAAAAGAACCGCGTTCCTCACAAACGCCAGCGAACACGCCCTGCACAAGTGGGTTTCTGAACATAAAGAAACAACGAGGTGGCGTTCCGGCAGAGGTTTTTGCGTTTTGTACTATTTGGAGGGAGTAAGTATCGACAAGGTAGGCAAGCCGACGCCAAAGAGATGACGAGCAGACGACGCGATGCGGATGAACACGTCTTGAGGGGGGCTTTCGCCTTTCCTATTGGCTAACAAGCCCTGCAGCTTCCACAGTGCTGCAATGTACTTCTGAGATGGAGTATAGGCGATGGTTTAGAGTAGGAAAGGGCTAGAGGAGAGGGTGGTGAACGGCTGGAACGGGCGCATTTGGCTGGCATTGATAAAATAGAGGAGACGTTGCTGTGGTGAACGATCGTTTAGGTGTAGAAAATGGTCGAACGCTCCGCTAGCCCGAAAAACGGCACCGTACGTGCAAAACAGTGTTATATGTGCCTTGCACAGTGGTTGAATTTCATCACTTGCGTTTTTTTTCGCGTACGCAGCGTATTAGCGTATACTTCAATGTTATGAATACTTATTAAAACAAATCTTACAGCGATAGTAACTACAACGGGAAATCGATCCCAAAATCAGACATCTGGACGATGTTACGTGTTTCTACCAGCTTCTCTCGTAGCCCTCGGGCTTCGTGAAATAGAAAAACAGTACATGTATTTGAGCCAATGCATTTCAGTAACACGCTCTGTGTAAATACATTTCAAGCGTTATAAGAAACCGGGACGTTAGACCCCAACAATTATTAAGTGCTATAAGAAAAAAAAAAAACGTTCGCACATGCAGGAAACTGTGATACACCTGCGCAAATTTACTTTATAGTTATTTTAAAGCCTATATATGAAAAGTTAAAAATACATTTCGCTTAGCATTTTCCGCCAGATTTTGATACAGCCTTCCAGTATCACTGCTTGCATAAGGCTGTGACAAATATTTTCCGTTATATTTGCTGTGTCATGGATGCGGTAACTTTCTCGCTTCATTTTGCAGTGACGTTTGAACTAACTTCCACCACTACAAGGTCAAGAATTTTAGTAATATTGCCTTTAAAAAGCAGGCAAATCTCACGCATTGTGGGAATCGATGTAATGCGAAGCAGCCGGCTAGGAGCAAATCATGCTGTACATAACATGCATATCATGATTTGCATGTTAGGACCTGTCATTTATGTTCATGATACATTCACGTCACACAATACCAATTTTGTTGTATATCAAAGCAAGCGAAACGGCCGCGAGCGCACCATGAGCATGGCACGCAAATCACGCTGTACATGACATGCATGTCATAATTTTCATGTTACCACCTGTCATTTATGTTCGTTCCACAGTCACGTCACGCAATACCCATTTTGGCGCATATCAAGCTAGCGAACTGTACGCAAGCGCACCATAAGCGTGGCACGTAAATGGCATTGTACACGACATGCATGTCATGATTTTTATGTTACTATCTGCCACTTACGTTCGTCATACAGTTACGTCACGCAATACCAAATTTGGTATACATCACGCTAGCGAAACGGCCGCGAACGCACCATGAGTGTGGCGTGCAAGTCATGCTGTGTATGACATATCACGATTTCCATATTACCACTTGTCATTTATGTCTCTCATACAGTTACGTCACGCAATACCACTTTTGGTGTTTATTGCCACACGGCCTCCTTTCTTTTCATTTTACGGCCCCATTACACGTGTAACTGCTGCCTTGCGCAAACCACGTCGAATGACGGAACTATCTCGATAATCTTAGAACCTTCCGATGTGACTACGTGCACAACGCGAACATCTCACTTTTTTCTGGAACTTACGTGGCCGCTAGCGATAACGCTGGAATATTCAATGACACATGTATAAATGCCGACGCGCATCAGGGCTTGTCAGTTTTATCGACGGCCGACGCTCTCTTCGCCGATATCACTGTACAGCGTGCATTGTTTGCTGTAATTTGACTTTCACTTTCCCGGCAGATCCCACGCACTGCGCGAATCGATGTAATGCGAAGCAGCCAGGAAGGAGCAAATCATGCTTTACATAATTTGCATGTCATGTTTTACATGTTAGGACCTGTCATTTATGTTTGTCATACAGTCACGTAGCGCAATACCAATTTTGGTGTATATCAAGCTAACGAAACGGCCGCGAGCGCGCCATGAGCGTGGCATGCAAGTCATGTCGCACATGACAAGTCATGATTTCCATATTACCACTGGTCGTTTATGTTCGTCATACAGTCATGTCACTCAATACCAAATTTGGTGTATCTCAAGCCTACGAAACGGTCGCGAGCACGCCATGAGCGTGGCATGCAAGTCATGTCGCACAAGACAAGTTATTACTTTCATATTACCACTTGTCATTTATGTTCGTCATACATTCACGTCACTCAATCCCAAATTTGGTGTATATCAAGCTAACGAAACGGCCGCGAGCGCGCCATGAGCGTGGCATGTAAATCATACTTTTCATGACAAGTTAGTCATGATTTTCATGATATGACCATCCATTTAGGTTCGTCATACAGTCATGTTATGCCATACCAAATTTGGTATAAATCCCATTAACGATATGGCCAGGAGAGCAAAAAGTCGTAGGCGGCTAGATAGATAGCTAGCTAGATAGATAGATAGATACGCTCAAAGTGGCCGAAGTTCGCTAAGCAATGCTTCTCAGTCTTAGACATGCCGACTGCTGCCTTCGTCAATGTCACGACCACGTGACAATATGAAGCAGGCGAAACGGCCGTGATCGCGCTATGAGCGTGTCTTGCTGTGCATGACATGTCATGATTTTCATATTACCACTTGTCATTTATGTTTGTCGTACACTTACGTCACGCAATACCAAATTTGGTGTATATCAAGGTAGTGAAATGGCCGTGAGCGCACCATGAGCGTAGCATGTACATCATGTTGTACATTACATGGATTTCATAATATCTGGGATGTTTAACGTCCCAAAACCATGATATGATTATGAGAGCCGCCGTAGTGGAAGGCTCGGGAAATTTCGACCATCTGGTGTTCTCTAACATGCAGTGACATCGCACAGTACACAGGTCTCGAACATTTCGCCTCCATCGAAATGCGACCGCTGCGGCCGGGATCGAACCCGCGACGTTGGGGTCAGCAGTCGAGCACCATAGCCGCTACGCCACCGCGGCGGACACATGGATTTCATGTTTTTTATTTTACAATCTGCCATTTATGATTGTCATACAGACACGTCACGCAATTCGGAATTTGGTGTACATCAAGCTAGCGAAACGGCCGCAGGCGTGCCACGAGCGTGACATGTAAATCATGTACATGCCATGCACGTCATGATTTTCATATTACCACCTCCCATTTATGTTGGTCACGCAGAAATGTTTCTTCATACCAATTTTTGGAAATATAAAGTGAAGGACACGGCCACAGGAGCACAACGACCATGCCGTGTAAATCATGCCGCTCATGACAATTTCGTTGTGATTTTCATGATCTAACCAGTCATTCATGTTCGTCATACAGTCATGTAATATCATACCAATTTTGGTGAAAATCCCATAAACGATACGGTCTGGTGAGCACAAAGTCGTAGGAGGCTAGATAGATAGATAGATAGATATATAGATAGATAGATAGATAGATAGATAGATAGATAGATAGATAGATACGCTTGCAGTGGCCGTATAACGAGCATTGACGCTCATTACTCTAGCACCATGTGGGTGCAGAGTAAAGCAAGTGGTTGCCGAAATGACACGATGTAGTAGCGTCAAAATCAAAATGGTAGCCGACAAATGGAAACACGTATCATTGGAAACATGAAAACATGAAAGCATGGAAAGCATGAAAGCATGGAAGCATGACAAGGAAGCATTGTCATTTGGCCAATAGAGAAATACAAGCGCGAAGCTTACAGACAAATGAACAACCCTGAACACTACCGCAAACTAGACAACGATCCCACAGAACAATACACACTCACAGTTACCAACCAGCTTAGATCCCTGTTAGCGGATGAACTGATAACTCCATCAGAATTTAAATTTCTGACACCTAACAACATAGCAGCAGGGAGGTTTTACCTCCTTCCAAAAATTCACAAAATACCATCCACAGAAGTATACACTGCCAATATTCCAGGGCGCCAAATAGTATCAAACAACAACACCCCACTCGAGAACCTCTCCGTATTCCTAAACCACTTTCTAGGTGCCATTCCAAAGACATTTCCGTCATTTGTACAAGATGCATCCCACCTGCTGAGAATAATAGAGGAAATTAATAGGAACGGCACATTACCGCAAGACGCCATTCTCGTCCCACTAGATGTTACTGCTTTATACACAAACGTTCCTATCCCCGAGGGCTTAACTTCAGTTCGGCTAACCTTATCCCAACAGAACGTACAACATTCTACTGAAGTATATTTAACACTACATGAACTAGTATTATCACGCAACTACTTTGAATTTGAAGAAAATTACTATCTTCAAATACAGGGAACAAGCATTGGCACCCCATTTGCTCCCACTTACGCAACTATATTCATGGGAATTCTGGAAACAGAATTCCTGTCTCGTTGCATGAACAAACCTCACACATACCTTCGGTACATCGATGACATATTTATAATATGGGAATGTATGGCCGAGACAATCTAGCTAAATTCACATCGTTCGTAAACTCCTTTCATCCAACAATAAAATTCACCCCTGACACCTCGGATCATCAACTTTCTAGACACGACCATATATCTTGAAAATGGCCTACTAAAGACAACCCTGTAAAGAAACCATTTGACAAGCAACAATTTGACAAGCGAGACACTGTAAACAGGGCACTTTCAAGAGCCAGGCAACAAGATTACGCCGCATATGCATAGAAAACGATGATTACGTAAACAGACTTGCGACCCTAAAAGGAACACTATCAAACAGAAACCATCCTAACACATTCCTTGACGAAGCTTATACGGACGCACTGAAACTAGACCGCAATGAGGCACTCAAACCACGCTCTAGAACAACAACGATAACCACTCTTCTCACTACAAAGTTTTCCAATGCGCTTCCAAACATAAACAACATCCTCACAAAATACTATCTAATTCTAACAACCATCATCATCATCATCATCAGCCTGTCTACGCCCACTGCAGGGCAAAGGCCTCTCCCATGTTTCGCCAATACACCCGGTCCTGTGCTTTCTGCTGCCACGTTATACCTGCAAACTTCTTAATCTCATCTACCCACCTAGTTTTCTGTCTCCCCCCTCACGCTTTTGCCATCTCTTGGAATCCAGTCAGTTACTCTTAATGACCAGCGGTTATCCTGCCGACGTGCTACGTGCCCAGCCCATATCCATTTCTTCTTGATTTCAACTATTATATCCTTAATCCCCGTTTGTTCCCTTACCCGCTCTGCTCTCTTCCTGTCTCTTAAGGTTACACCTATCATTTTCCTTTCCATCGCTCGCTGCGTCGTCCTCAGTTTAAGTTGAACCCTCTTCGTAAGTCTCCAGGTTTCTGCTCCGTAAGTAAGTACCGGTAAGATGCAGCTGTTATATACCTTCTTCTTGAGGGATAGTGGTAGATTACCATTCATGATTTCATAATGCTTGCCGAATGAGCCCCATCCCATCCTTATTCTTCTAGTTATTTCACTCTCATGGTTCGGCTCCGCGGTTACTACCTGTCCTAAGTAGACGTAATCCTTTACAACTTCCAGTGTCTCGCCACCTATCGGAAAGCGCTGTTCTCTGCCAAGATTGTTCCACATTACTTTAGTTTTATGCATATTAATGTTCAGACCTACTCTTCTACTTTCCGTATCCAGTTCAGTAATCATAAGCTGCAATTCGTCTCCCGCGTTACTCATCAATGCAATGTCATCAGCGAATCGCAGGTTACTGAGATACTCTCCATTAACTCTTATCCCTGACTCTTCCCAATCTAGGGCCCTGAAAACCTCCTGTAAACACGTGGTGAATAGCATTGGAGAGATCGTGTCTCCTTGCCGTACGCCCTTCTTTATTGGGATTTTGTCGCTTTCTTTATGGAGGACTATAGTGGCTGTGGATCCGCTGTAGATTTCTTCCATTATGTTTATATAGGCTTCGTCGATGCCCTGATTCCGCAGTGCCTGCATGACTGCTGATGTCTCCACCGAATCAAATGCCTTCTCGTAATCTATGAAGGCTATGTATAGGGGTTGGTTGTATTCCGCGCATTTCTCTATCACCTGATTGATAGTATGAATATGGTCTGTTGTTGAGAAGCCTGTACGAAATCCTGCCTGGTCCTTTGGTTGATTGAACTCTAATGTCGTATTAATTCTTTTAGCAATTACTTTTGTAAATAGCTGGTAGACAACGGACAGTAAGCTGATGGGCCTGTAATTTTTCAGGTCCTTGGCGTCCCCCTTTCTTATGGATCAAGATGATGTTGGCATTCTTCCAAGATTCTGGTATCCTCCCTGTCGAGAGACACTTCGTATACAGGGTGGCCAGTTATTCTAACAATCTCTCCACCGTCTTTCAACAGGTCTGATGTTACCTGATCCTCACCAGCGGCTTTGCCTCTTTGCATTCCCTTTAGGGCTTTCTTTACTTCTCCTGTCAATACTGGTGGGATGTCAGATTCCTCTGGGCTATTATTGCTTCTTACGTTATTATCTTGACTCTCTCGGCTGCTGTACAGATCTCTGTAGAACTCTTCCGCTACCTCAACTATTCTATCCATATTGGTTGCGACCTTGCCTTCCTTGTCACTTAATGCATACATCTGATTTTTTGCCTATGCACAGTTTTGTCTTCATAGCTTTAAGGCTTCTTCCGTTCTTTAGAGCGTGCTCAATTCTCTCCATATTATACTTTCTTATGTCGGCTACTTTACGCCTATTGATTAACTTGGAAAGCTCCGCCAGCTCTATTTTGTGTGTTGCATTTGAGGCTTTCATGGTTTGACGTTTCTTAATGAGGTTTTTCGTCTCTTGGGATAGCTTACCAGTGTCCTGTCTAACGACTGTACCCCCGACTTCCACTGCACACTCCTTAATGATACTAGTCAGATTATCATTCATTGCGTCAACGCTAAGGTCGGTTTCCTAGGTTAAGGCCGCGTACCTATTCTGAAGTGAAACTCTGAATTCCTGTACTTTCCCTCTCAGAGCTAGTTCATTAATCGGCTTCTTGCGTATCAGTTTCTGCCGTTCTTTCCTCAAGTCTAGGTGAATTCTAGATCTTACAATTCTGTGGTCACTGCATCGGATCTTGTTCACTACTTCCACATCCTGTACAATGCCCGGGTGGGCACACATTATGAAGTCTATTTCATTTTTAGTTTCGCCATTAGGACTCCTCCACGTCCACTTACGAGTAGCCCGTTTTCTGTAAAAGGTATTCAAGATTCGTAAATTATTGCGTTCTGCGAATTATACTAGTAACTCCCCTCTGGTGTTTCTAGAGCCGATGCCATATTCCCCAGCTGCATGATCTCCAGCCTGCTTCTTGCCTACCTTCGCATTGAAGTCGCCCATCAGTACAGTATTCTGTGTTTTTACCTTACTCATTGCTGATTCTACGTCTTCGTAGAATCGTTCAACCAGTTGATCATCATGGCTTGATATAGGCGCGTAGGCCTGTACCACCTTCATCTTGTACCTCTTATTAAACTTAATTACGATGCATGCCACTCTCTCATTAATGCTATAGTATTCCTCTATATTACCAGCTATATTTTTATGAATAAGGAACCCCACCCCTAGTTCTCTTCTGTCAGCTAAGCCACGATAGCATAGGACGTGTCCGTTCTTCAGCACTGTATAAGCCTCATGTGTCCTCCTAACCTCACTGAGCCCTATTACATCCCATTTAACACCCTCTAATTCCTCGAATGGTACAGCTAGACTCACCTCGCTAGATAAAGTTCTGGCGTTAAACGTAGCCAAGTTCAGATTGCAATGGCGGCCTGTCCGGACCCGGAGATTCCTAGCACCCGCCGCTGCGTCGCAGGTCTGACCGCCGCCTCGGTCAGTTGCTTCGCAGCTGCTGGGGACTGAGGGCCGAGGGTTAATTGGTGTATTCATGTGGGAGGTAGTGGTCAAGTACTGCACCAGGGTGGCCAATCCTGCTCTGGTGAGGGAGTGCATTGCTGGCTGTGGTCGCCAGTGAGGCTGCACCCCAGGCCTTTTTACACAATTCCATCATCACGCAGATGTTTTTTTAATCCGGTTGGGAATTGTCCGGCACCGGGATTCGAACCACGGACCTCTTGCATGCGAGGCTGATGCTCTAACCACTATGCCATCGCTGCTACTGCTCTAACAACCAACGAGAAACTTAAGAAAATCTTTCCCGAACCGCCTACGGTCGCCTACAGACGCAACGCCAATTTTAAAGACATGCTTGTCCATGCAAAACTGAAAGGAAAAACTGAGACAACATCTGGCCCCTGTGGGCGCTCCAGATGCTCCACTTGCAAACATATACAGCCGGCTACCAGCGTAAAAAGCACAGCATCGGATTACATTCACAAGGTTACATCGAGCTTCACCTGCACGTCAAACAACCTAATATATTGTCTTGAGTGTTCCACCTGTCAGAAACAATATATCGGCGAAACTGGACAGCCAATACATGTAAGACTGAACGGCCACCGTGCAGACACAAAACACAATTTACCAAAAGCAGTAGCCAGCCACTTCAACCAACAGGACCACAATTTGGACCAAGCCAAACTTTACATTCTACAAACAAATTTCCGGTCACCACGTGATAGAAAATACATGAAGTTGTATTTGATACACAAATTTAAATCCCTACACCCATCAGGAATCAATCTAGCACGTCGCAATTTGGAATCACTAAAAGCCATAACATAATTACTGTAATATTGAGAGACATGAAATACGCTCAACCTTCGAATGACCACAACCCGTATAACATAGAATGCTTCCTAGCCTACACATCATACTATTAATGTTCTCTTCCAATTTTTAAATTTTACATACATATATGTGTATCTATGTGTGTGTATATATTGACATATACTACTCTTATTAAGTTGTTATTTCTGAGAACTTTCAAACCAGTTCTCCCTTTCCTCCTTTCACCGCTTCTAAGACCAGTTCCGCGCCCTCACTCTCAAAGTCCTCAGCCCCCAGGAAGTTCTCCGCGTCTTATTCCATTTGTTTCCCCCCCACTGTCCCTATCCACAACCCGTCCTCCCCCCCCCTTTTTTTCTTTCTTTCTTTCTTAAGCGTCATGCCGCCCACTTTTTTGAGGCGATTACCCCGAGAGGGTCAGGTACGGTGACACTTGACGCATATGTCTGCCAATGACCTCCCCCATTAAACACGTGTTTCTCAGCCACCCCTTCCGGTATCACTTGCTATCGACATCTTGACTTTTAAAAATACGCCGCCCGCTTCTCCCTCTTTTTCGACTGCTTTCCTTTGGTACTTCCCATTCATGGGCGGTTGGTTGAAATAGGCAGATGCCATATCGTCAAAAACCTTCGCGGTAGCCAGACGCGGCGCCCGTCAGGCGGTTTTCGAAGTTTCATGCTTCGTCTTTCCTTCATTCACATTTGTGGCGGCTCCAACTTTGTTGTAGCCCCCACCCCCTACGTTCCTTCTCAATTTTTTTTCTTTTTTAGGGGCGAAGCTCCTTAGGGTGTGGGTCTGTCCCTCCTCTGTAGTAGTAGTAGTAGTTGTAGGTAGGTAGGTATGTAGGTAACCACGCGTAGTGGAATGTACCCACTCCACGTGATAAAGATGACGATGATGCAGTATAGTGGAATGTACCCACTCCACGTGATAACGATGAAGATGACGCTGATGACCATGAAGTATAAGCGCGTTCCAGACCACACATTCTCTTTCTGCCATGGATGAAAACGATCGAGCTTCGCCCACTCATCATCATTCACTTCGTGGAGATGGCGTGATTTTAAGGCGAAAGCCTTTAATGTCTCCTGCTCACGTCCGTCCGGTGTCCGTCCGTCCGGTGTCCGTCCGGTGTCCGTCCGCCCGGTGTCCGTCCGTCCGTCCGGATGTCCGTCTGTCCGTCCGTCCGGATGTCCGTCTGTCCCTCCGTTCGTTTGGATGTCCGTCCGTCCGTCCGGATGTCCGTCCGGATGTACGTCTGTCCGGATGTCCGTCCGTCCGGATGTCCGTCCGTTTGGATGTCCGTTCGTCCGGATGTCCGTCCGTCCGTCCGTCCGTCCGGATGTCCGTCTGTCCGTCCGTCCGTCCGGATGTCCGTCTGTCCGTCCGGATGTCCGTCCGTCCGTCCGTTTGGATGTCCGGATGTCCGTCCGTCCGTCCGTCCGGATGTCCGTCTATCCATCCGTCCGTCCGTTTGGATGTCCGTCCGTCCGTCCGGATGTCCGGATGTCCGTCCGTCCGTCCGTCTGTCCGTCCGTCCGTCCGTCCGGATGTCCGTCCGTCCGTCCGTCCGGATGTCCGTCTGTCCGTCCGTCCGTTTGGATGTCCGTCCGTCCGTCCGGATGTCCGTCTGTCCGGATGTCCGTCCGTCCGGATGTCCGTCCGTCCGTCCGTTTGGATGTCCGTCCGTCCGTCCGGATGTCCGTCTGTCCGTCCGTCCGTCCGTCCGGATGTCCGTCTGTCCGTCCGTCCGTCCGGATGTCCGTCCATCCGTCCGGATGTCTGTCCGTCCGGATGTCCGTCTGTCCGTCCGTCCGTCCGTCTGTCCGTCATTCGGTCTTTCCGTCCGTCTTTCCGTTAGTGGAATGGCTACACGCTTTCGCCGAACACACTTTGGAATGTACAAAGTGTCCTTCAATTTTTTTCCCTCGCCTGTCTGTCGTTCTTTCCTCCCCCCGGCCCCTATGTTTACAACCCCAGCTCACCTTACTTCCGAGAAGGATTCTTTAGCGCCATTGCAACCTTGCCTGAAATGAGACAGGGGCTACGCTCATCTGCTTTATAGATATTTTCTTTGCAGACTGAAATTACCAGCACGGACATGCGCCACCACAGGAGATGACGTCAATACTAACCCCCTTAAAACTAACACGCCAAGGATGACAAGGCGCCTTTGACAAAGATAGGTTCACCTATCGAAACGTCGGCCAGCCTGTCTCAGGCACTTCCTCTGTTCTTCCTGCTTAACCCACTAGATTTAGTAGCGTGTATGCCAACGTCAATTCCTGAAATCGGACTGAAGTTTTGTGCGATGGGATGGCAGCATTGCGTGTGGAGTTGCGATTCACTTTAGCTTGCGAATATACAATCAAACATCAGACAAAGAAGCTGAACAAAGCGTCAAAGGGCCCTGGAGGTTTTTCACTGAGTATTTTAAACATTGCGGTATCTTTCTTGGAAGCTCAGAGATGATTATTAACCGTAGGCTTTACTTTAGGTCAGCCTACGGCACGACTGGCTGCGTGCTTGCAATACGAGCAATAAGTTTTTACATAGAAGCGCTCAGATTTATCAATTCGAAGCAGAGGCACTTTGCTTTTAGTCATTCACCCTTGTCATTCATTCATTCATTTCATTCATTCCAGCCATCGGTGCGCACAGTGATCCATCCATTCATTCGTCCATCCATACGTCACTTCCATGATCTTGCCCTATGATCGCTGTATAATTCTCATTGATGTCTACCAATTCGCCTATATCAATCTGCATTGTGTGATATGCAGACTGATATAGGCGAATGAGATGAACAATGGATCATGAGTGGGTCATGAGATGAGCAATGTGGCATGTGTTCATAAATTACATATATGTCGTGAATCCGCCTTGGTCGTCTTTGGCATTTCCCACAATGTCCGCCGCATGTAATGCATCTGTGCAAAGACCTACGGCATCATGACATAACTGGCACGACATGCACGTGCATAAAGATTTCATCATACGTGACCTTTCCGTCTTTCGCGTGGCCGCACCAGGGCTCGACGTAAACCTTCAGTCGTCCTAAACCTTCTGGGCTCGTCGGGAGGGTAGCTGCTCTGACGACGGGTGACGCACCCGGTTGACGATTTCTCGGGCAGAGTCGTGAGCGGCTTCATTCTCTACAAGGCCCGAATGACCCAGAACCCAGATTAAGTTAACTTGGCGGCGACGAGCTGGAGGACCGGCCTTTCTAGAGCCCTTTGTAAACTCGCTTTGGGCAAATACATCAAGTAGAGTAGCAAGGTATCCACTATACCATAACTCATAATTTTACAAACTAGGGAAGTACCCACTGCGCCATTACTCGTTTTTTGAAGAAGCGACATACCCCCTATGCATCTGTGAGACACTTCGTTATGTTGTGGCTGATGGATGGATGGATGAGAAACTTTATTCTTGTCTGGCAAGACGCACGTTAGCGCGCAGCGGGCGACTCCCACGTCGGGACCACCGCCTGTCGGCCGCTCCGCGGGCCTGCTGGACGGCCCAGAGTTGTTCGGCCAGGAGGGAGCTGCGGAGGGCCGCCTCCCACCTGGCCGAAGTGACGCTGAATAATTTGGGAGGAACACTTTGTAAAACGTGGATAGCTTCAAGTCACCCGCTGGTTAGCAAATCGCATTGCGTGACTCTTCTAACACGCTATTTTACACCCGTAAACGTGACTCCTTGCCCGACGTGACGCCTGTATAGGCTGTTTTTGCGTCGAAGTTTCAAGCACCGGCCTGGCTCTGCGGCAGAATACTCGACTGCCGTGCAGAGGCCGTATGTTCATAACCTACTGGATTCCACAGTTTTTTCTCATTCTGCGATATTGCTGTTACGGACATTGGCGGTGACGGACAACTACACCGCCGAAATCGGCTGTTTTTATATGATAACTGATTTCGTTGGAAAAGGAAATGATTCCGAGAGAACGGAGGCCTAGAGAAAAGCGGAGACAGGTGGGAGAGCGGGGGTACTTTACTTCGGTGATGCCGGGGTGGGCCGTGCTTTAGCGTAAAAAAAAAAAAAACAGGTGAAGGGAGCAAGAAAATCCTTTCATACATCTCCGTCTCTCTCTCTCTCTATATATATATATATATATATATATATAATTTGGCTTGAGTGGACGAACGTACAAAAACTTATTAGTTCCAACGTTTCGGCCGGGGTCCGGCCTTCGTCAGGGTATTCCCTGACGAAGGCCGGACCCCGGCCAGGAACGTTGGAACTAATAAGCTTTTGTTCCCTGACGAAGGCCTGAACCCGGCCGAAATGTTGGAACTAATAAGTTCTTGTACGTTCGTCCGCTCAAGCCAATTTTTATTAAACACTGGATCCACTGAAAATACTTGCCTGATATATATATATATATATATATATATATATATATATATATATATATATATATATATATATATATATATATATCCACGGTTGATTTCTATTCTCGTTAGTTGCTTTTAGAACAAACATTGCAAGAAATAGACATCCATTACCAACAAGCTGTCCGATTCCGGTTACGCACACCTGTTCGCATTGGCCTATACTGCTGTTCGAGAACCGCGAAACAACGCACAATAGCAGAAAATGTGTTGGGGAGGCTCCCCGACTTCACATTGTAGTAAGGCCGTGTAGCGTTGCACGCCTCACACCATTTACTTGTTTAGTTTAACGGCTCTTAGTTACAGCGCGTCATCGGTGCACTTACGGGCGCTGCACGTAAAGAAAGCTTGCGATACGACGTGAAACCGAGAATCCGCAGACGGCGCGCCTTTTGTTTTCATGTTGTCGGTCGCCGATCGCTTACCTCACAAACGGATGACGTACAACCCGCACATGAGAGCATGCGCTCCTCCCACAGCTTCCACTTTTTCTCCCAGACGCTGCGAAGGCTGCAAAACGATGAAGTCGGAGCGCCGGGTTCCCTGTATCGCGCGCGGAGTCGAAGCTCCTTGAAAGTGTCTCACGTCTGCCAAAGGTGTGTGCGAGCTACTGAAGGGCACGCCTGTGTGAAGAACAAAAAACACAATACGAGTTAGTGAAAGACTGAGAGCAAAACGTGCTTTGCCGGTACTCGGAAGAAACTGATTTCGAGAGAAGCATGAAACATAATACTGCAGCTGTCGCCGTGTTCTCCGTTTGGGTGAGTCAGGCACGAATGCTTCACACTGTGGTTCTCCTATCAACTGTGGGCGAAGCGGGCACTGGGCGCACTTTTTTGTCAAAACGCGTTACATAGCGGATTATCGTTAGTTTCCTTTGCACTTAGTGTAAAGCAGATACAGTGAAACGTTCGTTGTCTAAACATTCTCAGTCAGAGTTGTTGGCATGGAGGTTGCAGATTGTCGTCATCCCCGGGAAAGCAAAAGGCAATAATTGGTCGCATTAGTTTAGGTTTTTCTAGCGAACATTAGAGGCCATAGCTTTGACTAAGAATTATTTTTTTTAATCGATGTTCTGTGCGTATTGAAAACTGTAAGGCTGTGATGTTACACATTCACTTACGAGCTGCTGAATAGTGCACGAAGAATCCAGGCTTTAACACTGAATGACGCAGACTATACGAGACGCAGTTGGAGTACATTGAATTGATTATACATTTATACTTCAAGGCATATATAAATATGGTGCCATGTTTTATTCCTGACACATTTAACATGTATTTGATCCCTGCCGCCACTTTGCATGAATATGAATGAGCGTGTTCTATATATGCCTCTTGGCATAGTTTCATGATTCTGTGGGAACATTATCCGTCAGTCATGCACGAAAGCTCACCGAAAAGGAGTTGATTTTTTATGTGTTTATTGCATAAATCTAAATGCGTGTGTATACGCTGATCTCATACACAAGAATCTTTATAAATCTGTGAGTAACACATGCATTTGCATAGAAAGCGCATGAAGGTGTTATAATGCAAAGTGTTTCGCAAAGCTTTGCGTTGTGGAAAATTTCAGTAAGGGGGGTGAGCGCACCACTGCATTCTGCTGCAGTTTATCACAACTTAATGTTTCACCAGTGATTAGGCTACATTTTAAAAGCCGCAGTGCTTGAATGTTGCGAATGTAAGACATTAATTTGAGACAGCATACCACTGTTCAGTAGAGCGCACACTATGTATTCAGGGTACTTTTTCAAGGTACATACTATTTTGAATCCTCTTTTTTCTTTTTCGAAACACATAACTTGGCGAGGTGCCCTGAAAAGCCCTCGGTGCCCTCGTGTGTATTTAAGCACTTTTGCTGAAGACGTTGAAATTTTATTTCACTAAGTTTATTTTGTTCCGTTGTATTTTCGCTCCCGCAATCTATCGCAGAAATGAGGCAAGTCTTTAAAAAAGCTTGTGTCACGTTTTATGAACGTTGTAGGAAGTGTATTTACCAATGCAAATAGTTGCGATTACCATTTAAGAGCAAGCCAACCCTGCAAATAATTATTACTAATAGGGTACGAACTAAATGCATAAATTCGGTATTCGTTTTCGGGACCATCCCGTTTCATTGCAAGCAGCCCGGTACTTTCACCCTGTATTATCACCACAGACGTGCTCAATTTTTGCGTTTCGGTCATTGAGAAACTGTGCGGTTTTAATCGGCTTTCCTTTGCGGCAGGCTTCCAGTATCAATTACTGTGACATATTAATCAGCGCTTCGCAGTCCTGAGAAGTTTAAGGTGCATTGACAGGCATATAGTTCTACTATTCCTGTCTCTGAAGACTCAAAAGTCTTCATTTACACGCTTGAAAAGACCAGCAACTTGGGAAAAAGAATCATGCAGCTACAGAGGCTAATAGTTTCGCAGATTTGTAGCTCCCAAGCTACACTGAAATTCGCATTTCATTGTTGCATGGCGCTACAAACACTTGAATGGCAATTTCATGCACGTGACCTTTTGGAACTATAGGTGTATCCTTAGATGTAGTTGGAATTACTATGTTGCGATTGTCACGATAGATGAACGAGTATTCGAACTTAGGTTATGACGAATCCAAATTTTGCACTTATGACTTCTCTCTCCAATCCTGTTTACTCGGATGTACTATTGAAGGCGTTACCAAATAGCTTGCGCCGTCCGCTTCATGCGATCACTCATAAATCGATAAAAAAGCGTATCGGTTTTCATACAGTTCAAAGCAGGTATAACTAGTGTGCCCATCGTCTCGCATGCAGCCGGACATGCTGGCTATGCACTGTCACTTGCAATAAAACACCGTTAAGAGATCCCATATTCGAGGATGGATGTTGATTGGCGCCACATATGCATTCAACTCCTGTGGTGTCTGATCGGGTGCAAAATGAATATGTTTCACCGTAACATACTTGATGCAATAGCAGCAGCACCTCGCACGACAATTCAAACACAGGAAACTTATTTGCGGATATGTCATTGCCGCAAATGCCCTTCCATTCCGATGTCGTCGCGTACTGCCAGAAAAAAAAAAAGACGAGAATAGTTTTCCCATCATTGCATAATTATTGATCAGGCGTACACAGAACTGCTCTGACATTAGCAGAAAAGCAGCTTTCATTAAAAAAAAACAAGTTCCCGAGGACTTCATCTGCCCTCCATTAGAAAGAAGCTAAGAGTCCTTGGGACAGGCGGCATATTAGGCTTGCCTGATGACTTGTTAGTCCTTGCTGTCTGAGCTAAAGCTGTATTCACACGACGGACAATATCGCGACTCGAACCCGCGGATCACGTACTACGCCACTATACGTCAGCCGTTCCCGCATTCCCGCTTCGGTCCGCGTGGAGCGATTCCTGAAACGGCGTGAATTCTCCCTTGTCGTGTGAATGCTGGCCGCGGAGAGATCCGAAACGCGTCACATGTCACGTGACTGATTTTTCCGCGATCACGTCCGTCGTGTGCATACAGCTTAAGCAGTGCGGTCTCCGACGGATCCGCGTTTATGCATATGTTGTTTGGCCACTTCACCATGTTGGGGCCATTAAGCGAAATTATTTTTCCCCAATGGTGGCAAAAATGCGGTGGGATGATGGAAAAATGTGTTGCTGCGATTAAAAGAAGGTCAAATTTTCTGATGATATCAGTGGAAAGGACTCTACGTACATTAGTGTCGAGCCACTGTTTACTCTGATATTTGACTTGTCTCCTTACTAGCGTTTTGGATTCCGTGGGAGCACACACTTAAACTGGGCCTTTGCGTTTAATTAAGGTATAATAAATTTCATCCGCTTTCAGTCACCAAATCTCAAGAGGAAATTAAAAGAAACCGCTACATTTATTCGAATATATTGTGGTGGTTACGGTGCTCGGTTGCTGACCCGAAGGTTGCGGGTTTGATCCCATTCGTGGCAGTCGCATCTCGATGGAGGCGAAACGCTAGAGGCCCGTGTAGTGCGCTATATGTCAGGGGACATTAAAGAGCACGTGATGGTTTGAAATTCTGGAGCCCTCCACTACGGCATCACTAATAACCATATTGCGGTTTTGGGACGTTAAATCGCAGATATTATTAGTGAACAACTATTGTTCTCCAACGCAATAGACATAATCACATTTGCTGGTATGGCTGTCGCGATGAACCTGTTTTTTCCTTGTAATCATTTTTGCCAAAACGATCAGAAGCTGGCGCTGTCTTTTCTGAACAATGTAGTTTCCATCCCTATTACGAATTTGAGGTAGCCTGTACGGAGCCCCCCCAAACCCTGCGCATGGAAACACGGTAACACAGAATCGTAGCAAGACTTCTAACCTAATCAGTTACTTCCGCGAAAGTTCAGACTGTCAGCCTTTATAGTTTGGGCCCCTTATCGGAGTCAGAGCTACAATCTGACTCCTCTGCATCGTAGCACGCGGAGAGACTGGCTTCAATTCAAATCTGAAAAGGGCCAGTCATTAAAATGCCACCGTCGCTCACATATGTAAAAAAGTGAAAGTCCACAGGCAAGATGTTAGAAAGGCTGCGTTTCTGTCACGATTATTAAGTTCGCAATGAACTGTCAAAGTCGTGCAGAGTTTCGATGTCATAGAAGATCAATCTGACAGCTTTATACGTCCTTTCACAGCAAAAAGTATCCAGAAAAAAGTAGTAGCATATAACACTCGAATACATATGTAGATATATGAGCGTATCATACACATTCGCTAAAGATTATTTATTTGTTATTCTGCTTTCGTCTCGAAAGAATGAATGAATGTACAATATATATATATATATATATATATATATATATATATATATATATATATATATAGATACGAAGGACAGAATTGTAAACTTAAGGGCTCGTTTGCTTTGTTAAACACAGTATTAATGAGAACTAACAGACAATGATGCCAAGGAAAGTATAGGGGACGTTATTAGAAGTAATTGTAATGTAAATGTGAAGAAAGGAAAGTGGACGAAAAGATAACTTGCCACCGGCAGGATCCGAACCTGCGACCTTCGAATAACGCGTCCGATGCTCTACCACTGAGCTACGGTGGCGGTCATCCCCCCGTCCACTTTATACGGTATATATGTGTACTTAAACGTGGGAGCGTCAGTCAGCGCCGCCTGTTGCCATTACGGCGAGTGTGGAACACTCTTTTTTTGCCTGTAGGCGTCACGTAGTACGTGATCCTATTACGAGCGGGCAGCTGACTAATAATCCCTCGCATACCACCTGAAGGCATCAAGTCTGCCAGAACGAGACCCTCGTTATGAATGAAGGACAGAATTGTAAACTTAAGGGCTCGTTTGCTTTGTTAAACACAGTATTAATGAGAACTAACAGACAATGATGCCAAGGAAAGTATAGGGGACGTTATTAGAAGTAATTGTAATGTAAATGTGAAGAAAGGAAAGTGGACGAAAAGATAACTTGCCACCGGCAAGACCCGAACCTGCGACCCGAACCTGCGAACCTACGTGACGCCTACAGGCAAAAAAAGAGTGTTCCAGACTCGCCGTAATGGCAACAGGCGGCGCTGACTGACGCTCCCACGTTTAAGTACACATATATACCCTATAAAGTGGACGGGGGGATGACCGCCACCGTAGCTCAGTGGTAGAGCATCGGACGCGTTATTCGAAGGTCGCAGGTTCGGACCCTGCCGGTGGCAAGTTATCTTTTCGTCCACTTTCCTTTCTTCACATTTACATTACAATTACTACTAATAACGTCCGCTATACTTTCCTTGGCATCTGTCTGTTAGTTCTCATTAATACTGCGTTTAACAAAGCAAACGAGCCCTTAAGTTTACAATTCTGTCCTTCATTCATAACGAGGGTCTCGTTCTGGCAGACTTGATGCCTTCAGGTGGTATGCGAGGGATTATTAGTCAGCTGCCCGCTCGTAATAATATCACGTACTACGTGACGCCTACAGGCAAAAAAAGAGTGTTCCACACTCGCCGTAATGGCAACAGGCGGCGCTGACTGACGCTCCCACGTTTAAGTACACATATATACCCTATAAAGTGGACGGGGCGATGACCGCCACCGTAGCTCAGTGGTAGAGCATCGGCGCGTATATATATATATATATATATATATATATATATATATATATATATATATATATATATATATATATATACATATATATATATATATCCAGCGAGCAATACGAGTTCTAACCTGGCATCGTGATTACAAACACGCACGCGCGCACACACACACACACACAGACCGTCATGTCTAGGAAGTTTATTTCGCAGGAAGAATGGTGCATAGAAAATTTAATATTGGAGTACAACTGGTTAGAGTGGTCAATGAATGCGTTTAGCTTGCTTATGCCATGTTCCCATATAATGAGTATGTCGTCGATGTAGTGGAGATGGGTGGAAGGCATTACTGGAGCATGATTCAACAGCTCTGATTCTAACAGCCATAAAACTCTTGGCGTATGTTGGCGCAAAAGGGGTTCCCATTCTAGTGCGAAACGTTTGTAGGTAGTAGTATGAATCAAATTCAAAATAACTACGCGTCAGAACTAAGAGTAACCAGAGAAAATCTTCAGCATTATGTGTTTGCTTGCTTTCTATGATTGACTTTGAGACTGCTTCAATCCCTTCAGTTATGTGTATATTCGTATGCAAGCAGCAGACTCTAACGTCACCAGGATAGCCTAATCCTAGAGTGTCTGTGTTTCGTGGATGGAAACTATTATTCGAAGGAAATGATGTGTATCTTGAACAAAGGACAGTGGGGTAGATGGTATTGTCGTGGGGTCGTGACGTTGGTGAAAGCATCCGTCGGCATTTTCAATACTGAACTTTTTATTTAGGCGAAAGTGTGCCCGGAAAACGAAACGTCTCTCTACAAGCAATACACTCTGTAGACTAATAGCAGCGAACAGAGCGGCGGCCGTCGATAATGTGATCCGCGGCAAGGTGCGTCGACATTTATACATGCGGCATCGAACATACGAGCGTTATCGCTGGTGGCTGCGTTTGTTCGAGATAAAACTCAGCTGTTCGCGTTTGCGCGCTCAACCCTAGCAGATAATGCTGAAGTAATCTGGAATGCTACCAGATATTCTAGCGAGGCTTGCTCAAGGCAGTATATACACGTGCAATGGGCCATTAACTTTAATAAAAAAGAGTTCGAGGAGAAAGGAGTGTGTGTAGCATTGTCCCCCTCCAAAAAGGCATCGTCCCGATTCTCTAACAGAAGATGGAAGTATAATAATCAAGGAAGAAAGTACAATAAGCAATAAATACAACCAAGAAAGTACAGTAAAAGTTCAGTTGTTGGTATGCGCTTGTCCTGTAGATTTCTTCGCTTTTTCCCACGTTTTTTCGCACGTTTTTTCGCACGTTTTTTCGCCCAACACTCTATCCTTCTAAGTCAAGCACGCACGTACTAAGCTTCGCTTGCCCACGATAGGCGAAGGGCTCCTAAATTTTTTTAAAGACGATAGTCTTTCTTGAGATACTTAAACGCAAAAATTTTGGTCTGTCTGTCTGTCTGTCTGTCTGTCTGTCTGTCTGTCTGTCTGTCTGTCACCCGATTCAGCTAGCTACAGGGCCAAAGTTCAACTAATTTCTGAACGCCCAGCCATCTTGAAATGGTGTTTGCGTTCATACTTGTGAACATATTCGATGAAAAAAGCAAATACTACGCATACCTGAGGCGCAACATTAATATGTAAGTATCAGGTCGTGTGTTCTTTTATTAGAAAATACACTGATACGTAATTCTAAAGACCCTAGTGTCTTTTAGGCTGTGCTGAAAATGCGAAGCTGTGCATGAACTGCGACGCTTTGCACGAAAAAGCGCTTTGCCGACGATAAAGTGCAGCCGCTGGCAGTGGCCCTTGGTTCAGCACAAGCTCATGTTTTTCGATGGCGTCCATATCTCGCGCAGTGCCGCCTCTATTTTATCAATGCCAGCCAGATGCGGCCAATTCAACGTAGAGTAGGCGCTGTCTGAGGCAAGGCAGAACATAGGAGTACGGCCGGCACAAGACTATCGTCTTTCGACGACATTTGCAGCGAAGCACGCGAATACGCGGCCAATTTTTTTTATTTGGTTGGCCGTTCACAATCGAAGTGGACTAGTGACGCACAACTACCACCACACTTTAGACCAGCGATGCAGCAGGGAATTATTTATGGTGCCGTGATTTTGCTACAAAGGCCATATACAAATTTTACTGTTCAAATATGATGGTCTAGAACAGGTCTGCACAACACACGGGCTGTGGTCCGCACTCGGCCCGCGATCACATTTTGAGTGGCTCAAAACGGGACGACATCTAGGTTACATGGTTTGTTCGTGGTGCAAGGCCCCTAGTCATGCGACGAGAAAATGGTGATTACTCATAAAAACATGAATGACACACGCAAAGAAGCAGGTAATGAGCGTCCCACTGATTTTGACAATTGAAAAATGGCATGAAAATGTGCTATCTTTCCTCGAAAATGACAGTTACATGAAGCTAATGATTATAAGATCACACATAATAAACCACTTTACACCTTTACTGGTGTATAATTAACACCTTTTATACTTTCGAAGAAAGACCTCTTCACGAATCAAAACACCGATATCATGGGTGGCTACCATCGTCTAACACCCTTATGGCAAAACACGGAAAAATAAGGGCGACCAGTCAGAGATAATCAGCATGGCCTTTAAGGCTAGTATACCACGCAAACACACTAAGAGTGCAACGTACCGAATGGAGAAAGGGATCGCCCTACACAACCACGCATCGACCGTCTGGTATATATGGCCACAGCATCTTGAGCCGCCGTTTAGTACCGGTAGGGGTACTTCTGTTATGCAAAATTAACCAATTAACATTCACATACTATGCGTAAACTTATGGATGACATGTAGACACCCCTAAAACAGACAGATCCGTTATTCCGTACCCACCTAATACTCAGCGCTTTCTTAATTAGCGAGTTTCAACAATGAACTGCCGCTCCTGTCGTTAGGGACACATGTGTTTAGGTAGTCCATAGCACCTTTAATTTCTGAAGGGTGTCTTATGTAATATTTTACCCCTTACGCTAAAGGAAAGGCTTTTTGGGGAAACAAAACAACCTTACACCACCATTTGTGGCAATGCTCGTTATACGAAAGGGTGTTTTGGTTGCTTGAAATAGCTTTCTAGGCGCGAAATAGTTTATAGTGCATAATCGGAGCAACGTACATATATTTCAGTCGACCACCACCAGCGCTGTCGTATTTCCTATCGGAGCTGGATCGAAAGCAGAGCATGCGATACGACATTTTAAGACAATATGTGATCGTCGAATTGCAACGGCGTCGTTCTTTTTTTGTTTTAATTTCTAACTGCGGATAAGACATTGAAATTCCAAGATGCGTGCCCACGTATGAAAAAAAGGACAAAACATTACATTTTTTACAACTTGTAAGGCAATCTTTTGTCTCATTCTGCAACAGCAGCTAAATTCATCCGAAGTTCATAAACAACGGCCACCTTTTTCACGACTTTATTTCAATGAAACAGGAGGACTGCACTTGTCTTTGTACCCACATTGTATTAGACTACCGCATCTCGGCATTAGTGAACTGTGTGTCATACAGATGCGCCGACGTGAGCAACAACAATGACACCGTAGACACCGCGGACAGCGTGGAAACACGTGATAGCTCTTGGTAAATTGCAGGCCGTTAGTCCACAACACAATTGCTTTATCGTCCTGACTTGTTTTAAGTGGAGCAGGCCTGGTACTTACATCAATGACCCAACGCTGGCGTGCAATTTGAAAGCCATGAAGGTTTTGAAGTTCTTCACCCTCTTCCTTGTGAGCGAAATAACCACAAAGACGGCGCCACATAGCTACTTGCCTCGCTCCTTTACGTAATGTTGGAATGCTTGTAAGCGAGAGTGAAACAACGTCTTGCATTTTTTTTAAAATAAGCTAATAAAACCACTCACTACGCTCTGCAAAACAAAAAAAAAAACATTGCCTTATCAGTTATGCGGTGGTGCTTTTGCTTCGAGATGTTCACAGTTGAGGAAGCGAGCCAAGACGACGAACGCTGAGAAGTGTAACATTTCCGCCGTTACATAAGTGTGCGCAAGGTTCTCTTTTAGAGGGCCTTGGTTTGCCGCAGCCCAGGGTGGCATATGCTTAGGGGCAGCCTAGGTTCGTCTCCTCCCCCCCCCTTCCTGCTTGTTGAACCCAAAAGAACACAAGCTTCGTGATGCATGCAAGTGAAGCGATAACGTGCTCCTCTCAAAAGGCCTGCCTTTGGTCCCCGGCTTTACGGGAACAAATGTAGGAAGTGAACGGTTCTTCAAATGCAACATTAAGGTATTGGGCCGCCATGATCTTGAAAATCCTGCGAGGCCTCAAACTGCACATGAAACAACGGCAGCGCAGGTTCGAATGAGTCTAGGTATGGGACGGAGTCGGCGCCCCCCCTTGATAATAAGGAGGGCTTCCGCCCCTGTACGAAAGCGCATGCTGGCTTATGAAAAAGCAGCAGTGTTGTTTTTATGATGTGCTCTTTTATCAAGTCATGCAATGAATGTGGACACGCGCTGTCCTCTTGAAGACTCGCCCGTTGCAAAAGGTCAGCCTTGTTCAGGGCAGAGGTCATTCGCTCACATTTTGTTGGAGTAACAATGGAGATTGTGCTCGATCACTACACGCCTCTCAAAGATACAGCTGCCCATGAACTTGGACAGTTTGCCAACGCTCATTTCTAACTTTGACATATCAATAATAAGGTCTCCAAACATACGGCTCAGACCTTCAGCTCTACTCGTAACTTTACTAATGTGCATCTTGTTTTCTGTGTGTCCGTTTGATGGGCCACCCCTTAGGTGCGAGGACGTTCTCACCGAATGTGCCATTAATAAACATATTTTGACGGCAGAATGCTTAATGACCTAATTACAGAATAGTATCTGAACCAGTTACTGAAAACTGAGTTTCAAAGAAAAAAAAACATAAGTTGTTTTTATCTTTTCATTGAAATAATAACATGACAGATTGGCGCCTTCAGCGTGGCACCGGTTAGACCTTACCGCTTTGCAAAGGAAGGAAAAAATACAAAACACCAGAATAATAGAGAAACTGACTCCAATATGCCAAGAAGTTGTAACGTACGTGGCGCAATAATGGGACTTCTCAAAAGCCATAAGGAGCGCTGCAGCAGCATTTCGGAATCGGAAATCACCAATTTGAAGGCAAAGGTCTGGTGCACCTCTGAGCCGAATATGATGGCGCTGCGCGGAGCAGGCTATCGAAAATTTCGTGTTAATGACATAGGGACATCGCTCGCTTCCTCTTCGGCTAAACCAAGGAGCAGGCGGGTGTAAGCTGGTGTGGTAGGTATCTGCTGATTTCAAGAAAGACGCGCTAGTGTGCGATCCCGGAGTCCACGCACAGCGCCGGACGTGTCGCACGTACAGAACACGTATAGCGCAGTGTCGTCGAGGCCACCCACGGGGGTGCCTCCATGTGTCAGCTCGCGTAGGTCTGCACCCGAACAAGCGGTCACTGCGGTTGAAACAAAGAAGTCACAGTTTCGCTGCAAGGGCGAAGCAACGAATACGATAGCAGGAAACTGGATTGTTATGCGAAGTAGCGCTAGCATTTCACTCCTTTAGGACGCCATCTGGCGTAGTTTCTGGTGTGAGGAAACACGGCAGCTGGAGCGAGCGAAGCGACCTTAGTGCTGTTCTTGTCCTTAACGCAAACTTCGCCATGATAACGCAACTCGTACGAATGTATGAGCTGTCTGCTGATCACTGTAAAGATACGGCGCGTGAGACCGCGAGTGACTGCGCCCAGCTTATCAAATTACATGAAGGGTCTCATCCGGTACGTTGGCGTGGTGGAGGTGGCCGGCGCCTTTCATGTCCTCCTGAGAAGCAATCATCGGCTTCACTCGCACACTTTCAGTCGCACAAAGATCAAAAGGTGCGCGGAGCGATCTCATCGATTTAGACTTTGTAAGGAACCTCATGATCATAAAAAATAACAGCGCAAAAAACGACGGACTAACACACAGAGACCAACGAGCGCTGTTTGTCTCTGTCTGTTAGTCCGTCGTTTTTTTGCGCTGTTATTTTTTATGATCATGATTAACCAACTAGCCCGAGTCAACGCCATTGTGAACCTCATGGTGGCGCCTATGCCGTCGGCGAAATTGCGGCAGGAGTTTCCATGTAATTGCTACCACAATAAAGCCAGACCTGATGCTGAAGTTCATGACGCACGGCACCGCAAAGTTCGGGCCTGTCATCTACCCCTTACCAAGCTTCCGTGTGTACGTTTCATATCGGTCATGGTGGCGCAGTGAAAGTGTTAAACTCCATTTTACTTGGCAGACAGAAAAACAGTATTCAGCTGGAGATTCACGACTCCAATAGTTAGGTTCTTCGACGAGAACTTAGAAACCTTCTAAAGCGCCGCTTTAAACGTATCTCATACGAACGAAGCACATTCTTGATAATTTTTCGAAGGAAGCTATACAATAACCCGACTTGTGTATCGCCTGAAAGTAAACGAATTTGTTTGCAGGAAGTCATTGCGTGTTGCTCAATTAGCAGCCTTGAAGGCCCTCAGTGCAGCTCCGCCTCGATGCACCCGCAACACATGTAGTTTAAAAAGGCATCGCCCATAGCCCATCGAGAAGAGGGTACCGAGTATTGGAAGTGCGTCGCCTAGGTCAGTAGTTCCATCTCGTTGCGAGCGCGTTGAATCTAGAACGCCGGGAAAAGAAAAGTATTAGGCACGGTTATTCACGTATTTCAACTATGATATCCTTAACCCCCCTTTTGTTCCCTGACCCACTCTGCTCTCTTCCTGTCTCTTAAGGTTACACCTATCATTTTCCTTTCCATCGCTCGCTGCGTCGTTCTCAGTTTAAGTTGAAATCAAGAAGAAGAAATGGATATGGGCCGGGCACGTAGCACGTTGGCAGGATAACCGCTGGTCATTAAGGGTAACTGACTGGATTCAAAGAGATGGCAAACGCGTGAGGGGGAGACAGAAAATTAGGTGGGTAGATGAGATTAAGAAGTTTGCAGGTATAACGTGGCAGCAGAAAGCACAGGACCGGGTTGATTGGCGAAACATGGGAGAGGCCTTTGCCCCGCAGTGGGCGTAGACAGGCTGATGATGATGATGATTCACGTATTCACTTAGTTGAAGTGAAAGAAGTTGCAGGCATCCTGTCAGAAAAGCACTGCCTTGGATTCCCGACAGCGCCACGGCCGTTTTTTTCCGGAATGATGAAGAAAACATATCCGCAATATGTTATGTGTGTCTTTTTTTTATTACATGACGAATTGGGCAGTTCCACGTAAGAGGAAAAGCTATCATTGAACAGCATTGAAGCATATTTCCAAAAGAGACCCGCCCCCCACCATTGAAGACAGAGTACAAGTACAATGTTAACTCCAATGCTAAATCCTACCGCGATTCGCATCGATTAAGTTGCTCGACCGTTGATGGCGTGCTCTAGAGAGCTGTAAAAAAAAGGGGCGTTTATGACGTATGTTTGTTTGTCTGCATGCCACATATATATATATATATATATATATATATATATATATATATATATATATATATATATATATATATATATATATATATATATATATATATATTCTGTATTTCTCAGCCCAATTCGTATCATGAGTTTTTGTGAGTATCTTTATTCCAGCAGACGTTTGGTACTATTTTCTGAGCCAAAACTTTCCTTTGCTTCAATAACAGATATTCGAGGCTTATTCGCACAGTTCCCGTTGAATCTCCCTATGCCAAAGGCAAGGGCGAAGCGATGAAACTGTTTATAATATGTAGGAGTACTTGTCGGTTTGCTATTCTTTCTGAGTTAAACCTGCGTATAATGCCTTATTGGCTGTGTACGAAACACAAATATATAAGTAAGTGAGAAGGTCAATGCATTGCCGCCATAATGACCGGCACACTGCAGGTCTGAGCCCGACGCAGCCGTTAAATAAACAGCAGTCACCCGAAAGTTGCTTCAAACAAGAGCAACAGTATTGACATTTGTACTTCCGCCGCCAGCTTCACTCGCATCTCTTAGGGATGTCTCGTCGCGCGCTTGGAGTAAACTTTCATGCGCAGCTTGACGAAGTTAGACAGACAGCTGGCGCCCTTTAAACTTCGCCTGTGAAAGACGAAAACTCGGCACGCTGAAGTTGATAGCACTCGGAGACGCAAATGCCCTTTCATTCCTGCGCTGCGCACTTTACAAACTTGTTGACATGTGAATATCCGCGATTTCTCGAGGATGTGCAACTGTCGTTGTTCTTGAAGCGGGGCCACATGCTCGTTTATAGTGCCAGGTGCACAGTCTTTGGAACTTAACTAGAAATTGATATTTTACTGTTACCATCATTGGGGTCTCATCTGTTCATGCTGGGCCATTCTGAGTCATGCGGAACTCTAACAGATGAGCTTACCATAGAGTTTCTAAAATTAACTAGAGGGAAATCTGGCGCTGTGATCGTTCAGCCACCATGGGAATGATGGGTAGTACACGGATTTGCCTAGTCTTTGTGCTTGCGGGCTTCGAACGCACTTGTGGCTTTGTTTATTGCTGTGTTTTGGTTTTGTTTCGAATAAAAGAACGGACCGCTGTGAACTTCGTGAGCCGATTTGAATTGGTGAGCCTAAAAGGCTAAGGTAGTCAGCGTAACTGTTTAACCTTTGCTGAACTTCGTTTTGCGGCAAAGCGGATTCAGGCCACGCGGAGCCAAACTGAGCCGAAAGAACAGAGATTAGACATATCCGTGTACTATCCATCATTCCCATGCTGGCTGACGAGCTGTGCGTTGCAGCTCCCATAGACACTAGCACCAGAGTGTCTTTAAAGGGTTCAATTGTTCATTTGTGAAGCCTGCTCGAAGTATCTCTGTTAGATATACACCCGGAAGCAAAATACCCCGCTTCCGGAGGACGGTACCGAAATGAACAGCTGCCTCTTTAGAACGCAGATCTTTCTCTGTTTTTTTTTTTTTGAGTCACAGAAACGCTGGGCACTAGATATGTGCTGCCAAGGCGGCAAGCGAGTTGAGCATGTATTTGTTGGTGCTGTAATTATCAAATTAAACACGAGGTTGACGGTTGACAGTTGATGGGAAATCCTCTGTTCAGTGCAAACAATCATCAATCATTTTCCTCATTGAAGAAAAGTGGCTGTACTGATGCACATATCTCATTGCAAAATTATTGAAGCTAAGATGGGGTTATACTGATATGCACACACCAGCGAAGAAAGGCTCTTGTGACTCTCGCACAAGTAAAACTGTTTAAATTAAACGAATAACTCAATACATGCACTCCAAGCAGCAAAAAATGGACACATTCACTGTCATTCATATTTGGCGTCAACTTTTATGAAATTGTAGATTTTAGCTATAGCATGTTTTCCAAGTGCGACAGAAATTATTCACCAAAGGATGCTTAGAGTCAAAACAGCGAAATAACAGGTGCGTTTCGGTACTCAGTGCGTCTCGTTTCAAATTGAATTGAGTTGAGAGAATGTCACAATTCAGGTATGTATCTAAAATAAGAGTGTAAGCGCCACTAAAGTGCAGATCCGGCTGCGCACTATGCAAGCGCGGTTGGTGTTCTTTAGGGCTGCACAATCATTATGACAGCGAATCATTAAGAGCAAGACATTTGTGCATATATGATGTCTGTCCGGGTAGCTGAACCTATTATGTACTTGTATATGTGGTCACGGTTTATAGCATAGTCATATCCCGACACCTCGAGCAGCAAGCCAGGCGATAAACCAGGACAACATCAATCTCCGGCTTCATGATTGCAATTGCGATCGATCTATCTGTAAGAAGACCGCTGATGCCGTAAAGCTGCTCGGTAGGACATATTTCATCGAATCACAGGACAACGCCATTGATAAAGGAAATTGTGCAACAGTGAAAGCCACCTTAAAAAAATAACAGTGCAGGAACGAACAACGGACAAAAAAAAAGGAGCAAGGACAAGCGCTGTGTTTGTTCCTTTCTTTGTCCGTTATCCCCTCCTGCGTTGCTCATTGAAGATACCAACTGACCCAATCCCAAACCTTGCAGCGAATGCCACTTGAGGACAATAAGCATTCCGAATTTAGCCCAGGCTCTCATTTGAAGTTTGATCGAAGAATTGTAACAGCTTTGAAAATAAAGAATAGGTAGTGAGGGCCAGAACAAAGGGTTTAAAGAAAAAGGACAGCGAAGCATAAGTAGTTGAGACAGAACACCTATTAAGCACATGTCGAAAAATGATTAGAAAGAGTTGTGGGTAATACAGCTAGACTTCCTCAAGTCAAACGTCAGGTTCACCACCTGAAATTTACTATCCTGAGCAATAAGAGCGGGAACACGCAGTCACGTGGCGGGTATCAAAATAAAGAAAACTTGTAATAAAAAAAGCACAGCACCACTCTTTGCAGAACCTGGGCGCTTAAACGTTCGCTACGATATCAAGCCATACGCTACGCGTGTCGTTATAGCAGACGCGTGGTGGATGTGACAGCAGTTCTTTGAAAAAGAGAGACCCTTTTACATTTATTTTTAAAGTACTATCGTAGCATCGCTTGAATACGGCTTTCAGGCTGTTACCCACGCACTCGCTTGATCTCATATAATACGTCGTCTGAAGCCGACGAAAAACGTGTCCCTTCAGTAAAATATATATTTTACGATATCTGTGTTCAGGTAGGGCCAAAGCAATATGGTGATAAGTGTGAGATTTCATTTTTCTTTCCGGAATCTGAGAAAAAATCTCCCGCTACGTTAGTTTAAATGCAATAAATTTTGTTCAGAGTGAAATGCCAGCTTTAATGCCGACTGACGCGGTCTGGACATATCATTTTACGTGTGCATGAGGATGACAGCCATGAGCCCAGGACAATGACCTAGGTGAGCTTCTGAGGCATTTTTATGGCCTTACTGACGTCGCGTTTAAAGAGCGCTGAGGAGTTTGCTGCGAACTTTCATTTAAGGTGATCACGGTGAACGTACTGCGAAAAGTACTGAAATAAAGTAGTTTAGTTTTAGTTACCCTCACAACCGATGAGCCAATCGTGGAACTTTATCAAAAGCTCACAAAAGGCTTACGATCGTGTTATATATATATATATATATATATATATATATATATATATATATATATATATATACAGGGTGTCCCAGCTATCTTTAGCCAAGGGTTAAAAAAAATACAATATTTGAGGCAGGCGAATGAAATCATTTGAATATTGCTTACAGCTATCTTGCGCACTACAGGCAATTTTTTCTTTTTGTAATTAACGAATTTGTTAATTAGGATTAATTTACTAAATTGATAAATATTGACTTTACGCGAGAAATGAGAGTTGCAAAATTGGAGGGCGTCTTCAGAAACCCCCATTGCATCATTTGCGATAAAGAAAGTTTTACGCGTACCATTTTTTCCATGCTGCAAAGAAAGCCCGCGAAATCAAAAAAATACCACGTGACTAGCGCATTTGCGCGCCGCGACCGTGCTGCTCTCAGCCGTGGTTTGAGCGAACAAAATCAGCTGCGACCACGAACCGCCGGCTGCGTTGCAGCAGTAGGCCGATAAGTTTACGGTGGTTTCTTGGCCCGTTGCCAGGCAGTTGGCGCGCGTGACTGTGCAAGTTGTTGCGAGCGCGGGCGAAAAAAACCACCGTAAACTTATCGGCCTACTGCTGCAACGCAGCCGGCGGTTCGTGGTCGCGGCTGATTTTGTTCGCTCAAACCACGGCTGAGAGCAGCACGGTCGCGGCGCGCGAATGCGCTAGTCACGTGGTATTTTTTGTATTTCGCGGGCTTTCTTTGCAGCATGGAAAAAATGGTACGCGTGAAACTTTCTTTATCGCAAATGATGCAATGGGGGTTTCTGAAGACGCCCTCCAATTTTGGAAAGATCATTTTTGCGTAAAGTCAATATTTATCAATTTAGTAAATTAATTCCTAATTAACAAATTCGTTAATTACAAAAGAAAAAAATTGCCTGTAGTGCGCAAGATAGCTGTAAGCAATATTCAAATGATTTCATTCGCCTGCCTCAAATATTGTATTTTTTAACCCTTGGCTAAAGATAGCTGGGACACCCGGTATATACAGGGTGCTTTTTTTTAAGCAATACAGATATTTCCTTTAAAAAATTATAAGAGTTAGGCCCTTGTCGTCTTCGCCGCCAATTTCTAGGCCGAGGCGGCAAGATTTCGCCACTAATTAGGTCACGCAGAAATGGGTAATTAACAATTACTTCACATTTCAAGTTACTTTTGTGGCAATGCGTACGAATTGAAGCTAGATTTAAGAAACAAGAAAAAAACAATACAGCTATAAGAAATTGCACTAAAGAATAAAAACTCAACATCTACAGCTGCGATTCGAACCCGGGCCTTTCGAGTGGGAAGGGGGCATTCTACCTCTGCACCACTTTGGTGGAGACGCGCGCCACTCTTAAAACGACGACACATTGAAGACTACCGATCGCAGCGCCGCAAGCGGATTGACCCTCTTAGGGCTTCACTTGCTGTACATTGGTGCTGCGGCCGTTCCGAGCACTCCCCTGTTCTAGTACACTCTAGCCTTGTGAACGCTGGAACGCGGATGGCGTCTGCAGGATGCACAAAGCGCGAGAATACGACCGCATTCGAAACAGAGGCAGTTCAGTAACGGCCGGAACACAGGAAGGGAACACACACAGCGTCTTCCTGTGTTCCGGCCGTTACTTGCGCTGTTTGTTTCACAATGCTTTACTAACAAGCCCAAGTTCGCTCTATTGTAAACAGATCTTGCATGCGCGTAATCGCTTCCTCTCCCTCTTTTCCACCTCCTAAATCCTTTCACGTTCTCAAAAAAAAAAAAAAAACTGAATGACGCATGCCTCTGCCATTGCAATACCAACGCGAACTGTTTTCAATGATTCTGCATTTTCACCTTCGCACATTTCAATTCTTTGCCCTCTCTGGGAGAATGTTGACCCACAAACTCCTGGAGTGTGGCTTCACCGCATGCTCTTCACGAGACATCGCTGTAACTCAGTAACGAGCTAACGAACAAGTTTTGTTTCTGCGCATGTGATTCAAAGACAGCCCTCTCAAATCGAAAATACTTGAAACTTCTTGAAATTCAGCTGATCTATTGTGATCTAGTTTTTTTTTTAAACGCCACTCATTCGGTGTACTGCAGTGAAGAATCCGAAATTGCTGAAGGGGCAATCTCCAAAAATTTCTGGCCATGAGCCGCTGATCCACCGCGGCGGACTAACAAATTGCAGAAAAAGAAAAAAATAATGCAAAACAATGGAATGCAGAAAGGTCAATAAGACGAACGTGTGGTTTGCAACCCTTCAGTGGAGGAAAGAATATGTCACTGAATCTTGGTAGACCTTGGCATAAAACACTGTCGTGTTAAAAGAGAAGGAAGGCGGGTACTGCGCCTACACAGGAGTACAGTCGGTCGCACAGGCCGGAGTATCCTGACATACGTGACTTCCCATTTGCCAGTCCAGTGAGGAATAGGTGCCTTTATCTCATCGGGTAAAATCACCATGCGCGAGACATGGCGATCAAACGGAAAACTCTAGAATAGGATTACCCAGCACTCATCTCGAGCTCTCGGATTCTGCGGCCTATTCAAGAGGATGTGTACAGTATCCATGAGTAACCGACGCCAAGTTGCAATTTCCTGGTCTTTCAGAGCCAATTCATGGAAAACCAGCGCTGCGTTTGACTCGGCAAATGTGTGATGCATCCATTATAGTCTCTGCCGCTTTGGCTCCGGCTGTGGATCGCACTAGAGCTTTGGTAGAGGAAACGTAGGCACATTTCATGGCAACATTAGCTCTTACTCATGGGGACCATTCATGGAGAACGCTCGCATCTTCTGGATGAACGCGTATGCGATCAGTGTGGCGAACTCACTCACCGGCAGAAGTGCCCTTCGCATTGTGTGACTAAGCGCTCCTGTGTGACAGCGTGCCAATGACACTAGCGGCGGAGTGCACTCTCTCAAAAGTGTACTTAAGTTGGGCTGTGGGACAGGGTTATAGTCCGAGTGAAAAACTACATTTTAGCTCCGTTAGCGCCGCCTTACTATTCCTGACTTTTTTTTTTTACATCGCAGGTAGCATTGGACTCATGGATGTTTTCAGGTACGGTTCAAAAATTTTGTAATTTTACATGTCATCTGCCTGTGAACTCAAGGAAGTGCAGGCAAACAACTGCACTCATTCTGCCTTCGCACGTCTTTTTGCGGTTACGGCTTTAGGGGAACAAATTGAAATAAAGCTTTCTCACAAAATAAAAGCTTTTAATAAGCATATAGATTTCCAGATAGAGCACAGCTCAGGTTATTTGACACAATGTTTTCCCACCTATATTGCACGGTGCAAACACTTTTATGCGACCTTAGAAAAAATACTGGATTTTTTCAGTAAAGAATGGAAAAGTTTAACCAGATGAACTAACAAAATCAGCTACTTTCCACTTGAAATGACCTTGAGGTTTGTAACGCCCAAAAGATTAATGTTTTCTAACTGAAATTCGCTACTTTGTTAGATTCAGTCCAATAATGAATAACAGGATACATGCAATTGACGGACTTTTTAACGTGTGCTAGTTGCAATCAGTGTACTAGAAACTAACCAACGATATAAAACTTAAGCAAGACAGTGTGTGACACTGGCCACACTGGTGTGCGTATACTTCCTATGTTTATCTGCTTTATAAAGGAGCATCATTATGTCTGCTTCATTTTTACAAAATGAATTTCAGACGCAACTTGACATTGTCGTCTCGGTGCACCCAAGAATTTCCGTAAACGTAATGCTGTCATAGGTTTTCACCGCCGGTCATAGGCCGCTTTTTTTGTTTCCGATCAAACTGATATGCTATAAAGCAACCAGAAAGTAAAGTGACAATGATTTTTTTTTCCG
>JALIZH010012669.1:0-13927 GCA_030522465.1 Rhipicephalus appendiculatus | reverse complement strand
AGCCCACATTTGTGACATTACGTAACGTGACGTCACATGATGACATCGTCATGCACGTGATACTTGGTCATTTTGTCAAAGGTAGGCCGATTCTGGAGTCAATGCAAAACCCCGCTAGGGTCACAAAGCTCTTAACCCATATATGCCCAAACTCAGAAAAAATGACAATACAAATATTTTTTTCACAAAAAAGTGCACTTGTACCCTCAAAAGAAAGCACAAGTTTTTTATTCACTGCCAGGGTAAACGTGACACTGTTTTTCAAGCGGTCCTACATACTGGACACTGGGCATTATGGGTGCTGTGCGGGTGTGGTAAGCCTTGAAACATTTCACGTGCATACCGACATTGCACTTCTGACAGCGAGGGAGTTGTCTTCTCATGTCAGTGAGCGCACCTTGTCTGTTTACTCTGAGGGACAACAGTGTGGTCGGTGCGCGTCTACAAGACGTCTTTCATACGAAGCACGCGTTTGCCCGGAGAAAGCGGTCGGCACGTGGCGGGATGAAAAGCAAGCAATGTGTAGGCTTGCACACGTTGAGAATAAGACCTGTTTGATGTGCTGTAAGTGGCGCTAGTCATCAGCTAAAGAACTACCGATGTTAGAATGCATCAAAGAAGCGTCCTATATGTAGGACACTGGGCATATATGGGTTAAGGGGGTGTCCAGAAGATCGACTGAAGAGGATGAGCTGAAGAAAAAGTTGTATTCCACATTCCGGTCGTCTTACACAAATGCATGCGGGATTATGTGATTTTTTTTTCATACAGGAAGCCAACACTTCAATTTCCTATTTCGCAGACTTTTGGAAAAGGTTGCAAGCTGTGCCCTTTAAGCACTATGCGGAGTTGGAACGATTCAAAGAACGACTTCAAAAATCGTGTACTTGGCACTCCTTCATCGCCACACCAATGATCAGCGGAGTTTATCGAGTTGTATCCTGGAGGGATTGATACGTCGTTCAAAGAGAGCGCACGAGGTCGTCCAGCGTATCTGGACACGTCAGTGTAACACGCAAAGATGCTTTAGTTATCGACAGGGCACCAGCTCTATTGAGTACGACAAACAATACGACACGGAAGCACAGAACTTCTGTCAACATGCGCCGCTCCATACGTCCTCAACGCTATTACTCGATTAAGTTCATCAACCATGATGAAGTTTAGGGTATACAGGGCTGGAACGGACAGCCGCCACAAACACGGCTCTTTTGGAACCCCACGCATGCGGACAAGTACCTACAGGCAGCACAGCCGCTTTCTATCCGCATGCTCTCTTTACATATCAACGCACGTCCAAGTCGCGGCGTTTCAATTCAGGCGTCACGTGCCGTTTTATCGCACAGAGTAGACTTTGTGAAGCTCCAGGAAACAGCGTGTGCGCGTTTAGCATTCGCAACACATTTTTTTTCAGCCGTGTAGATGTATGTGCAGGCTACGTAGGAGCAGCGTGGGCATTGTTGTCCGACTGTCTGCGCCCCCTCTCTTGAGCGACCGGATGGGTCGTCTTTTTATCTGGGCATCTGTTCTGACAGGCAAAATATACAAGGGTCAATTTGCAATTCTCGTCACGGCACGAGCCTTTGTCTGCTACTTGCACGCGTTGCTCTCTGCCGTTCCCCATACGGACTACCCTGTGCAAGGCGCAACCAAGCGGTAAATAAATTGACCGAAGAGAATAGGAGAATTTATTTGCAGGTTATTTTCTGTTCGAAATACGCACAGGTACACACACGCACTGATGTGTGCTGAACAACAAGGCCACGATGTGCGGAGTCAGATTAGAGAAACCGGGCATTGGAATCGGTTGAGCATATTTACCAAGCCCCTGCAGATGCATACGGTCATCAATATTTCCATCTGGCCTGTCATATTTTTTTTTTCGTTTGCACTGACTGACTGAATATAGATGAACATGACTAAATGCAGTGTAACTGAAGCGAACTCTGAAGCGAACTCTTCGACAAGTATCATCAAAGAGGCAAGGTATCTCTCCAAATCGAAAGCATTTTTAGCTGAAAACACTATGCGAGCCGCCGTGGTGGAACGGTGGTTCCAGTGCTCAGCTGCTGACATGAAGGACGCCGGTTCGATCCCGGCTGCTGCGGGCGCATTTCGATGAAGGCGAAATGCTACAAGCCAGCGTATTTAGATTCAGGTGCATGTTAAAGGACTCCAAGTGGTCCAAAATATTCTAAAGGCCCCCAATATGGCGTGCCGCATAATTGTATTGTGGTAAGCAGCTTGTTGTCAGCTTTGCCGTTTTGTCGCTGCTTCCCGAGCTCTTGCGTACGGGGTAGCTTGCTGTCTGCATAGACGTTGAGCCGCCGCATGCCGCGCTCTCTTGCCTCCGGAGTAGCAGCTTGTTGCCGATTTGCCGCTGCTTCGCGAGCTCTCGCCCCCGGGGTAGCTTGTTGTCTGTGTCGGCATTGCCTTTCGCGAGCGAGAGCGCGTTCACGTTCGTTTTCATCCATGGCAGAATGAGTATAGGCGTACTCCCACAGAGTGGAATAATGAGGCTCTCTCAGTGATTGACCCCCACTTCCTATAAGGTGACCCTCCTCCCGCCCCCTTTGGAAAAATGCTGGTTAGGTCCATACGTAGCGACTTCGATTTGACATTTTCATAATATGCAATACTGTCACATTTACCAAACGTTCTCAGACTTATTTGGGGTGGGCACCAAGACCGAGGTGAAGAAAGTGCAGTGCACATGCAATGGGATATGAAAGAATACACGCACCCTCTGCGTGGGAAACAGCACTTGTATAGTATATCGGCCAGATGGCTATTTATGTATTTTTTTTGTCATTAGCCGCGTTTCTGTCCAATAATCATGGCTTCTGTCCTTTAAAATAATAGCTCGCATAAGTGATTTTTTTCGAAAGAAATTCAAAGATGTATGTAATATTCTCTGCGAACATTAATTGCAGCCTACACGTTTTGTCTATACTTGGCTCACACCATCTGCAGAGTGTGGTGCTTAAGCCCTCGACGAATTGCATGCCACCGCCGGTGGAATGATTAGAGAGCAAAGTACAAACTTGCATCCCTACTCTAAAGCAGGTGGGTGGCCATTGTATGTACGCACGAGAAAAGATACAACTGTGCTACGGTGCTTAAAGTCCCTGGAAGAAAAATGAACCCCATAAAGCACACTGTGACACAGGTTGCCGTTCTTGCTAGTCTATGAAAAGCATAGCAGTGCCATTCCCGAAAAGAATATTTAGCAGCACAGCTAAAAAAAGTGAACAAGATGCATATTAATTTTCGTTATCTCAGCACTATAAACTTTGGTCTTATATTTAGTGAACTGAATACCTACGCTCGCGTGTGTACAGAGAACACCTTATAAATGTTGTCTATGTGTCTGACTACATACATTTAGTGTACAGCCGATAGAGAAGAAGAGCTGCTTGTAGCAGCTCTGTCGCAAAGAAAAAAAAAGCGAGAAAATGTGCGTCTGCTGCGACTGAGGTCTTCCTTAACAAGCAGGGAAGGCGTTAGAGTGCGCGTGATCTGTGGGAGACACGGTTTCCCGATGGCGCGAAGGCGCTGACCACGACGTTTTGTCCTGTTTGCTGAGCTCAGGCGTAGCCGATTGATCCAGCTTTTATATTTTATTTTCCTCTTTGGGAACATTCATCGTCCTTTATTTTCACGGTTACACGTTTCTTTCGCGGTATCTTTTTTGTTTATCATGGTTACTTATAACTTTCTGAATAAGTTTTGTTTCCATAGTGTGCATCCAAGTAGCTTGTAACGCTTCTTTTTTCATTGGCTTATTTGCTTAGGTTGTTTTAACCTAGAGCACTGATGGAAGCGAGCAGGGCATCAAGCTGCGAGCATTGAAAGAATGAATCAGCTGGCGTGGACTGGCCGAAGCAGGCACAGGGCAGCAGTTTCTATTGGATGCCTAAATTTGCTTACTAAACGGTGCTGGAGCTCGTATCGTGCCATCGGTCTTTCTTCTGGAGCTTTATTCCTTGTTTTTTGGAATTATTCTGCAATATGGCTTGTTTAAGCCACCAGGACACCTTATTAGTAATCGTAAAGCTCCACCTTGCTCTTGAGCCTTCAAGAAAAAAAGACGATCGAGAAATGCATGCGCGAGAGCTTGAGATAGTGCTTCTTCATGCTTAGCGCGTATGAGGTTCACAAAGACTTCCTTTATCGAAGAAACTTTTGCTACTGAAGATAATTTCAATTTGTCAAAATGCTGTAGCGTATAAAACCTCGATTGAGCCGACACATTCGGATAGCAGTTAGTGCAAGTCACGTTCTTGTCTTTTGCGATGTGGTGATATTGAGCACATACCTCTTTAATGTGCCAGTGTGGTCATATAGTGCTATCGAGAATAATCGAGAATGAAATTAACCCTGAGGTCTTTACGTGCGAGAACCACAAAATATTATGACCCTTTCCATTGTGAAAAACTCTGGAATAACTTTGACCATCGGGGTGTGATTAACTTGACCTATATAAAGGTACACGCATATTTTTATTTTCCCGGCAGGTGAACCCGCGTCTTTGTACTTAGCGTCAGAACGCCATTGCCGCTAAGGCATCGCTGTGTGGGTGGTAACATCGAGATAACTATTTTCTGACTATTTTCACTTCGCGAAGGCTTAAAACAATCATGTAATCAGCGCCAGTGAATGTTTCTCACACTCATCCTCCTCTCCTTTGGCCATATGTGCGACGTGGAAAAATTTTGCTCATCCTCTGCCCTTCTTTCTGCAAATCAATACTTTTAACCTTTGCCGACGTAATAACATACTATTCAAGACATTTCCAGAAATTTGACGAAGAAATTTTTTGGGTTAAAAGCAGCCGTATTGAGTAAGTATTACTGAGAAAAATTTAGTTATGGATCTTTAACGGGACCCATTACTCACCATAATAGTAATTGGCTTCACTGCCAAATAATACGAAAGCCGTTTCCCTATAGACACGACAGTGAAAGGTCGTAAGTGGAGTCGATATCGATCACTTGCTCTACCAAACAGCGGTTCGCCCCGTGGCCCACAAGGAGCCCACTTCCCTCCGGAAGATTTTTTTTCCACCCATAAGCCAGAAAGTGAGGAGCACGAATCTAGCAAACAGGTGCTCACTACCCCCGCATACCAAAAAGAGATATCAAATATGAAAGCACGAAGACATCTCCCACCCACTTTCCAATCCAATGATGGGAACTGTATACACTACGCACGTTCAAAGGGAGGGGGGGGGGGGGGGGCTGTCCCTAAAGTGCTCCGGGGGTCAAGCCTTCAGTATCAACCCCGGCGTCGTTTATAACAAGTGCCCGGGGATTAATCGATGCCCTAGGCGCTTACATATATACAATCCCGGAAGGTATCCTTGCTCCTTTTCCTCCTTGCCCGCTACTGGAAGGAGCGTGATAGAGGTTCTTTAGCACCAGGAATTCTGGGCTACAGGAAAAAAAAACTGGAAGGTTCAGGATGTCAGCACGACACGAGAAGTCTGCTTCAACTTTGAAAGGATGGTGGAGGTCAATGAAAGAAACAATAACATATGCTGCAGGAGTAAGTTAAAAAAAAAAGAACACGTTAGATGTATAGCTGTCCTGCTTTTTTGTATAGAAAAAGTCTTCAGAAAATAAAGGAGGATAGGTAAAGACTCCGGAACATCTTGGCCAATGACGTTCTTGCGAGGAAAGCAGTTATCTCAGTGCACATGCATAATTCCAGATGAAGTTCACAGAAAAAACAAGTTGCCTGGATCAACTGTAATCCGACTTTTAGAAATTTCTGGTTTCTTCATTTCAATTTAGCGATGCGTAAAATTGGCTGAACATTCAAATTCTGTCAGTGGTAATTGAACAAGGCAACGACAATGCATAATTCTTGACTTAGGCATTGAATTTGCTAATTCATTGCTGAAAATACGTCTGTAAACACGAGTTGGGGAATTTTAAATTAAGATCTCGTAGGTTTCATTGCGATACTTATAATTTGTACGTAAAAAAACAAACGAAAATTTCTTATGTAAAGGCTCTTATTTGAAGTAGAGTACGCATTTGGGCTGGTTGGTTCATGATTTGCAGTAGAAAACAGCGCTACAAGACGGGACGAAGAAAGGACACAAACCACGGCGCCGTGGTTTGTGTCCTTTCTTTCGTCCCGTCTTGTAGCGCTGTTTTCTACTGCAGCTCTTATTTGAATACGTTTCCATCAATGGTTACGAGGCGCAACATATGAAAATGTCGAAATTTAATAGCATATCAGCAACACAGTGAAACTAACGCACGTATTTTTTTTCGATCGTTCTCTATTCTCTTGAATATATGCAACAGTGTGTGCGTTCATTCAACTTGAAGTGCTTGCAGCGACTTAAGGTTGCTCCAGCGATGTCTTATCTCGACTCTTTCCCGAGTTTATTACTTCAAATAAGAAATGTGTGATACCAGTTTTTCCAATCTGCCGGGAGGAACTTAATAAAAATGGATCAGGTGCGCGCTAGGGACTGGGAAAACTGAGAAAACAGCGGAGCTGGTGGCCTTATCCTTCATCTTTTCCCTCCTCCTCACCAGTTACGTAACCAGGGGGTAGCACACCGGAACCGTTACCCCACCCCCCCAATTTTTTTTGCCATGGCATAGAGAGCGCTAAATGACCATTTGCCTGCCCGGCCCCCCTCTTCAGATGAAGGTGGTCCCCCCCCCCCCTCCCCACCCCCACAATAAAAAAAGAATTCTGTTTACGCCCCTGCTCCTCAGCCTCACTTCTTTAACCATTGCTTTACGCTACTTTCCACGGCTATGCTATGCTTCACATCCTCTCCTCCTCCTTTCTCTCCTCTTAACCCTCGCATCCCTCCCCGGCACCTTCAGTTCCCTTTTCCACCCTCAGTGGTATAATATACTACTCATGGTCTCCCTCGCTCTTAACGTGGTTCCTCCTCGATCAACCAGTTAATGCGGGACGGCAACGGAGCTTTGCGAAGCTTAAACAGTTCCGCCGTTAAAAGCGGTGGAAAAGACGAGCATAGATCCTGGCTCACACCATCCACAAAGACAATGCTTTTTTGAGGGGTCAAGCTCGTTAGGGTGTGGGTCGGTCCCTCCTCTGTAGTTGTAGTAGTAGTAGGTAGGTAGGTAGGTAGGTAGGTAGCCACGTGTAGTGGAATGTACCCACTCCACGTGATAAAGATGACGATGACGCAGTATAGTGGAATGAACCCACTACACGTGATAACTATGAAGTATAAGCGCGTTCCAGTATAGTTGAATTTACCCACTACACGTGATAAAGATGACGATGACGCAGTATAGTGGAATGTACCCACTACACGTGATAACGATGAAGTATAAGCGTGTTGCAGTATAGTGGAATGTACCCACTACACTTGAAAAAGATGACGATGACGCTGATGACCATGAAGTATAAGCGCGTTCCAGACCACACATTCTCTTTCTGCCATGGATGAAAACGATCGAGCTTCGCCCACTCATGATCATTCACTTCGTGGATATGGCGTGATTTTTTCTCTATAGGAACGCACGTGGTGAGACACCAGTTGAATTTACTACAACTGCTTTTTTGTGAGCAAGAAATATTTGTCGCATATACAGCCAGCGATCATCCTACTCGTTGGTGGGAGGTTGTCTGGCGATTAACAAAAATAAAAGACACGTTAAAACAGCTGATTGTCACTTGGCTTTCACTGATAGCGCATGAAAAAGAAGAAATGCGTTCAAATGATAGCAGAGATCGCCTCGCTCTCATACCCCACAGGTAATCTTTACCCAGCAGCTATTGGACCCATTACAGATAAGGCTTAATGATATAGTGGTAATGAGTGACAGGGTAAGTGAATTGGCCATATCATATGATGATATATTCCCCAATAACGCGAAGTTACTTCCTTGGAATGTACTGAATGGACTTTTTCAGGATCACTTAAATCAGATTGCCACGACGGTTGTGATAGCAACAGATGCTTCGCAGTGTGAAGAAAAGGCCGGAGTGGGAATATTTTCAACCCAATTAGACTGGTCGTTTTCTGTAAGACTTCCTGATTATACGCATATATTTTTGGCCGAATTCTTAGCCGTTATTTTAGCCCTACGTAAGCTTCCCTTACCCATAACTTCTGTGGCTATAGTTACCGATTCATTATCACTCTGTTCCGCACTATCTACACCAACAGAATCGCATATTCTAAGATTATTGCGCTTACTAGTTCCACATCATTTGCGAAACCTGCGATTAATTTGGGTACCGGGACACAAAGGAATAGTTTTGAATGAAGTTGCGGACACTTTGGCAAAGGCTTCTCTGGCAGGACCAGTTCTTCCTCTCCTTCCAGATACGGCGTTGGTCGCTGCGGCAAGATTCAGAAAGTATGCTTTGTCGGTGCTTACTCCAAGTCTCGCTTCATCGCCGGATTTTCAGCACCTTCAGTCTCCTTGGAGCAGGAAATGGTGTGATACAAGGCGGACAGAAGTAATGATAACCAGACTGCGATGCAGAATACCAAATCTTAATTTATACATGCACAGAGCGGGCCTGGTGATCTCTCCTTCTTGCTCCTTTTGCAACGAGACAGAAAATATAGAACACTTCTTGCTGAGCTGCCGACGTTTTTCCACGCACAGAAAAAGAACTATAGAAATTACATTGCGAAATCTTGGTCTACCAGTTACGTCGACCGTTCTATTATCATTTGGGGCCTCTGCGCTGGGACACTCGGACAGGAATGTATTCAATGCTGTCGAAAAATTTATATGCGACTCTAATAGATTTAACAGTGAAATCAACCGCTAATAATTCTACATTTTCATCCTAGAAAAAAAAATTGGTCATTGTTAGGTTACGCAAAATAGTGAAATGTAAAATTAGGATTTATCATAATTAACGCTTCATTATAATTGCAGCTATAACCGATATTACCACTTTAAAAAAAATTAATAATAAATCCAGACTGTATGATCCGCCCGACTCTTGGCCGATCCCCCTGAGTGGGTAGGTGCCAATCATACAAGGAGCATCATCATCATCAACATGCAGGGAGCGTAATTTTCAGAGAAAGAAGGCGGCTTCCTTTGAGAACGGTGCTTTTGAAGTACGCGCATTAGACTACGTATTATACGTACAGAAGAGGCGCAATCAAAGAATACGAGGCAGAAGTTAAGGTTCTATTCTGTCGCACCTGACTTTCATTATTACAAAACACTGAGTTTTGACTCCGTAGTTTATTGGTCTGCATTTTGCCATCGGTTCAGTGCATAGATGAGGCACTGAATGCTATACAGTTACTTTAGGAGTAGCTAAACAACGACGTAACTAAGTTTTATGTACAGCCGCGGCCACGTCTGTGTAGAGCGCGCGAGCAGCCGGTTTTTGTTCTGCGGGGCGACACCTTGAGGTAGTTTTGGGCTCTGACGTGGTGTGTCAGGAGCATGCGCGGCCTAGTATTCAGGCTGACCACGTCAGAGCCCGAAACGGCCTCAAGGTGTCGCCCCGCAGAGCAAAACCGGCTGCTCGCGCGCTCTACACAGACGTGGCCGCGGCTGTACATGACTGGCTCAACATACGCAAAAGAAAAAGCTTCATGAGAAAGTGGATTAAATGAAAGGCTCGTACATTTGGACCATAATACTGATCGCAGCTTCGCATATTAAGGGAGGGGGTGCTGAGGTCATTGTCGACGTTTGAAGAGTGCCTGGCACAAGTGGTGAAAGCGCGCACGTTGCTATAATTTATGACCACCAAGTGCATCACAGTTATTTCTGCATTTCTTGCGAGAATCAGATGCGTTTCTGAATGGATTTGGTTTCAAAAATTGATTGATTTTTTTAAGCATACGACGCAACACCATACGATATGACCGACCAGTACCAAAGAGAAAGACGTAACATATCCGAAAAAGACTTTACTTTTGTATTGGCTGATGATGTCTCAAATACAGCGATTACGATTATGAACCAAGCCTTGCAGTCGCGGTTGGGTGGTTGGCTGGTTACTCTCATGTAATCATTTATTAACGAGAGCTTCGAGACTTTACAACCAAGAGGTTAAGAGACACTTAGAAACATTGCCCTCGCTTTGTCCTATCCTCAGACTTCGGGTAAACAATGCGTGCAGGCGTGTCTTATCACAGGACTATATGATTTTCCGTCTATGAAGCGAAGGCTCGTGGCATAGAAAGGACTAATCGCAATCACTTTCCTTCTTCTTTGCCTATTATTCCCACTCTTATGGTGCTGGAGGTTAATGCTATCTTGCCCATTATGTGCAAGCTGTCTGCATGAGCAAGGTTTCAGCAAAGTGTGTGCATGTATCAGCATCAGTATGTGTGCAACAGGGCAAACACTGGCGCAGGGAACTTGGGACAGTGAGTCGCTATTATTAATGAGTTTGAGTTAGTCTGTGAATAGGCAAATTCAGCGGGAGACAAGTGAAGTGTACCACAGAAGGCCGAAGGAATCGGCTACAGAGAAATTGAGATGTATTTCACTGACGGCCCTCAAGTGGGCAAAAAAGAAAAAAAATGCCCCCACCTCCCATAAGGGGAATCGTGAGGAAATGCGAATGCATTTCGCGCGCGCTTCACTCCATTTATATATGGTGGTTGTGGTTCGAAGAAGGAAAAAGGCGCCTAATTTCTGCAGCCCGGTCGGGAGCACGGCTCAGCGCCTTTTTTTTTTTATCGCGGGAGCTCCGCCGAGCTCCCGCGATGCGAGCGCCCTCACACACCAAAGCGCGCGCCTCCTCTCCACTCACTCTCCGCTACTCCGCCCGCGCCACCTGCTGCGGTTGCTAGGGGCGAGAATAGGGAACCAGCGCTGGAGTTTTGGCGGTGCGGGCAGCGCCGCCCTGGTGGTCAAAGCGCGCACCTCTCAGCCGCTCCCGCAGACGAGAGCGGCCACTGGTAGAGGCGGTGCGGGCGCGCATCGCCGAAACAAAACCACATGGCGCTGGAGGTACTGTTGCGTATTCAAGTGCCACAATATGTAGAAATGAGCGAGGACGTATCCGTCTACATTTTTCCTTTTAAATCATATGAATAAAAACGACGGCGGCGTTGCATCCAAGCGGACGGGCGAGCAGAGTTTGGTCTGCTCTTGCTCTCCTGTCTAGTGGCGTCGGGCTGGTTTCTAAACCGAATTGTTCGTGTCCACTAGATTTATACGACAGTCAAGACGGCCACCAGTCGAAACCAGGGCCAAACAGCAGAATTTAACCGGCAGTTTGTCCAAAAATAAAACTAGCATATTATGCAGCATGTGGCATATCTAACAATTTTTTTTTATCGGACCACCACCACCAACCTCCTTCTGATGCCCCCGCGTAAACTTGAAGGATACGGCGGGCAGGTAGTCTACATTATTTGCAAACAGTTTCGTATAGAAGGAAAGCTGCCTTGTCTACGAGTTGTTTGCGGGGGCACATTCGCCCAAGCCGCTGAACTATAGCTGTTATAAAAAAATACGCACGCGATGGATACTCGATGTTGTGATGCCTCCGTTTAACTTAATTTGTGCTACAGACATGGATCTTGTTACGAATAAAGCAGCGGTTTACTCGAGGCTTAGCTTTCTGGAGTCAGCCGATGCGGAAAGCTTCTATCTGCATTGGATGCCGTGCCGAAGTGACATCGGAATTTATGCCTCGTTAGAGAATTGTCAAATGTCTTGGATTTTTACCTATGAAGGGAAGAAAAGTAAATTTAAGGGCTCGTTTTTTCTTTGTTAAACACAATATTAATTAGAACTAACAGACATTGGATTTTTTACTTGTTTAATACGCCTAACCTAGTGTTTTAGTTTTTCCGCTTGCCTGTGTCTCCTTAGAATAAAGGGGTTTGATCAACATCGATAATTGCTAGGGTTTACGTGCCAGACAAGGTATGATTATGAGGCACGCCGTAGTGTAGGGTACCAGGATCAATTTTGACCGCTTGGGGTTCTTTAATGTGCACATAAATCAAGGTACACGCGTGTTCTTTGTATTTCGCCCCCACCGAAATGCCACCGCCGTGGCCGGAAATCTAGACCACGGCCTCGAGTATAGCAGCGTGACACCATACGTGCTATACTACCACGGTGGTTTGCTTCATCAACGTCCGCGTGTACACATACCGCGCATTGGGAATACATACCACGCCAGAAAAAAATTGACGGCGCTACTCCCTTGTCTCTATTTTTTCTTACTGCAGAAGTGGGCCCCGGGATATCGACGCAGCACGTACTTATCAATAGAGGCGTGCAGCCTGCACTAGCCTGACACGAGTCCCATCGAGAAGCCAGAAAATGTTGACGAGGGAATCGCAATCACGGCACAGCACTGTCTCTTCGACGCCATAAGCATATAGGCGCAGTCCGCTTTGCTGAGCTTCTCTCCGTTTTCCAGTGATTTGCAGTGAGTTACCTTCGGACAAAGTTCTTTTTTTTTTTTTAAGAACCACAGTGCAGTATTACTGGCGGAACAGCTGCTCGTGCTAAAATCAAGCCGGGGAACGGCGCACGCGCGTACTCTCGCCGCGGTACACTGCGGCCGGCCGTCTGGGCGCGAGCGGCTGAGTTGTGTCGCGACTCGCCGCCAGGGGCCCTTTTTCGGCGCGCCACCTATCCAGCGCTGGTCTCCTATAAGCGCGCGCGCTCCCGCAGCTGTTGCTATGGGAGAGGGAGTGAGAGCGGAGAGATAACACCTGCCGGCGCGCGGACACCTCCTCAACCTATCCTCCTCCCCGCGGACAACGCCGGACAACGCCACCGACGGACGCCTGACATAGCCCGACTAAGAAATGCATTCGCATTTAAAAAACTAAGCGAATGGCAACTGCACCATACTGAGCATTGAGCGAGGTGCATTCACCTGCAAAGAGGGGAGGAGCGTGCCGACAAGAGAAAGTCTACATAGTGGTGTGAAAAAAAAATGCATGAGAAAAAAAAGACTGCTGTGGAGAAGAAGCCCCAGTAAACGATGTAGGGCCACATTGTTTTCTTGCAGAGCAGCTTACTGCTATTAGGTAACGTATTGTTGTATGGAAACGAACACTTCCATAAAGAGGGGCAAGCATTACCACTTTCGTGTAGTGCAGTAAGGATTTTCTAAATTAGTGTGAATTCGCTGAGCTTCGTTCAAGATAACCTAATAAAAAGTAATAAAAAGTGCAGATTCCGTTTCACCCCTGCAAACTTTTGATTTCATCACCCTCACCCAAATCTTTGTCGCTCTCATCAGCGTTACCTATCGCATAGCATACGTTCCTGTAATGTGTTCTATGTATTTATTTACTTTGACCTAACAGTGGTGAAGAAACCGGCTTAGGCGGCACTGTAGAGAAGTGCTCAATGCTTTGGAAGATGTGGCAGATGCTCAAGCTTCGATTAACGAGTCAGCACCGCGCGTACTACGTTGGACCGCAGCATTTTACGGCTTGCTCCAAAGCCCGTTTCTTCAGCACGGTTAACTCAAGCTATACAAATACATAGCGCACATTACAAGAACGTATGCCATGCGATAGGTAACGCCAGTGGCGTATTCAGAAATTTTCTGCGACCGGGGGGTGGGGAGGGGATCGAACGTCAACAGCTGCGTCTATATATATATATATATATATAGACGGGATTTTAAAGGGCTCCTCACCACCTCGCGTTCAAAGACGAGGGGAGTTGTTCCCTCCTCGCCTTCGCTACCCTTCCTACAGGTGATATATCCATCCTCGCTACTTATTTCTTAAAAGCTCGTGAACAACGTCAGCACTAAGCGCGATGGGCGGCTGCATGGCAAAGCAGTGCAGGAGACAATTCACATCTGATATTTCGTGTATATGCACCAATAGAGAGCATATATACTATGTACGTCACGGGAATCACTGTCTGCGTCACGAAAGTGTGCAAGAAAGACGATAAACGCCAGACAAGGATAATGCGCTCGTTTCCTTTTTTTTTTTTTT
>JALIZH010012668.1:0-22765 GCA_030522465.1 Rhipicephalus appendiculatus | reverse complement strand
TCTTCTGGTTTCACGCCTCTTACTTTGATTACGCTCTCGCCGTTAACATCTACAAGTACCGGAATGGTTTGTTTGATCGTTGATCATGGACGTTAGTCGCGAAATGGAGCTGTAACACCAAGCGTCAACATGGGTGCATCCACGTTATACGTTGTGCAAACTCTCCTGTATCAATCAATGTACAGTAAACATTCAATTACCTCTGTACGGGCACGTTTTGCTTTCGTGTTATATCGATTCCTATGACGGAGGGATCAACCATGTTTTTTATGTTAATGCTGATCTGCTACGTTTAACATCAAATCTGTCGTTTGTCTAGAGCAATGCTTACTAATGCCTGGTCATAAGGAGGGTTTATCTCCTGGTAAAAAAATTGAATAATTCACGAGTAATTTGACTGTCACGAGTGTTTCCTTTATGATGTCATTTTTCAATAATAAAAACAATAATGAGATGAGAAGCTACCCTGCGGAATGTCTTTATCTCACGGGCGCCATGTGGGAACACGAGCTTCCAATAGATACGAATTGACACCTATAAGGTAAGTATGACTCTGTGTACAACCGCAGTAAATTATTTGTTAGTTTCTCAACCTGAGCTGAAACTTAAGCAGCGATATTTTGCGCCGCAATCGCAATATGTGAAACTGCCTAAGGTGATACTGTGCAGCAAAAGAGCGACAGAGGAAGACACAGTGAAGTGTCAGAATACCGACTTTCTGATCGCACTCTCACATAGAAGCAGAAAAGCTTGTATGTGAGAGTGCCAGTCAGTGGAATAGTCAGTGGAGCCACGGTGTGGCGCATAATGGCACGGTCACGATAGCACTCTTTGTAGCTGAATTCAGATGAACGGACGTTTGTATGGAACACTCATAGGCTCAGCGTGCGCATAAATGACCGTAACTATAAGCACAACAGGTCCGAGAAGCCGTTTTGAAACATTCATCAATAAGTGAATGAAATTATGAAAGATATGTTCATTTTTCTATGGCTCGAAGACATGTAGAAAAATCGATCGAGTCACCGAAATGAGTGCTTACTACTGCGCAAGGAAAATTTCCATTACCTAGGTTAATATCAGTGTCGCGCACTCACTCTCTTGGAATTCCGAACGGGGTGGGTGGCTTGCAGCGGTACATCTCCCACATTGTGGACATAGTGAGAGGCATGAGTGCGCGGTCTTGCCAAGAGGGAGGCCGCTCATGTCCTACCACAGCGTCGATCTCTTGCTGCAGCTGCGCCTGCAGACCATCGGGATCAGAAGCGAAGTGCAGTATGTGCCATTGAAGAACTGTTGTCGTGGTTGCCGTCGCCGCTACCATTAGGTCGCAGATGTTTCCAGTGAGACGACTCTCTGCGTAAGGAGCAAGCGTAAATTGAGCGACCAATGTACTAAATATTGACCGAGTAGACCTCCACGTAAAGGCAGCGCGAGGGTGACGATCGACAAATACGTTTCACGTATTTGATCTTTCGTAGAACTTTAAAACAATCCACCACATCAAGTCTTGCACGTGCCACAGCGCTAGAGGCATCTTTTAACGCAGTCATACTGGAAACGGTGCGAAAAGAAGACCACAAGAAACAAAAAAAACAAAAAAAGAAACAGTGAAGAAAGGTGAGAAAACAGGATGACGCGAATTTTCTGCTTTCTTTTGTGGTCGTTTTTTCACGCCTTTTCAAGTATGAATCCGAAGCAACTCGTCAAACTGTCCGTCGTTTTGAACGGACATTATGATAAAAATAGGAATCTAGAATGTTTTCCAAGTGATGACACCCTCTTCAGTTCTGATCTGAATGAATAAATGAGGTCGAAAGAGCTAGAGAGGCCTTAATAGGTAAAAGGGCAATCAAGCACGGAGTAATGTAACGGATCCTTTGCTTGTGCAACATAAACTAAACACGCACAACAAATTGAAGCTGAAATTCGTAGACACAGTCGTAAAGGGAAGCGTTGCCCGTTGTACGAGACAGCGAAGCGTGACCAGCGTGGGTCGTGTACCTTTTTTATTGCGATAGCAATTATATGAACAATCTCGGGGGCTTTTCGCGGTCACCGTCATTTTCCATATAAATTACAAGTCGGTAACATTTCCCCGCGCATCGTATGCTCTAGGCCCGAGTAATAGCGCGCGAGTGCTGGGGACGATCGCGGCTCAAGCAGCGATGAGACGAGCCGGCCGTGTCCGTCCCACGAAGGGCTCATGCGATCTCATCGTCCCGCATGCGAGACCTGCCGTCGATGGGTCCTCAAGCAGAGAGTAAACTTTTTGTTGGGCGAGTTGCTGAAAGTTCATAATTGATTTTAAGGCGCGAAAAAAACACAATCACGAGAGAAAACACGGGACAGAGCGCTCTGTCCCCTGTCCTCTCTTGTGAGCGTATTTTTTCCCATCTATTCTTTCGTCGGGCGAAAAAGAACGAAGGATAGGCGGTGAAAGGGGGGGGGGGGGGGGGGGCTACGTCACTTGAGCAGCAACTGCGAACTTTGATCAAAAGGGCGCGGTCGCGAGCACTGGCGCTCTAGCTCGACATAAATCAGTACATGACTCGTATACCTGAGGAGAACTTCTTGGCCTAGTTGGTGTTGTTTGCTGTATGACATATTGCCGCTAAAAGAACACACACACAAGTGAGACACGAATAGGACGACAAACCGGGTGGCCCGGTTTGTCGTCCTATTCGTGTCTCACTTGTGTGTGTGTTCTATTAGCGGCAATATGTCATACAGCAGACTCGTATACCCTTGTACGCGCTGTGCTCCCGCTGCTTACTTCACGTTGAGACGACAGACAGCACGAAAACCGCATCACTTCATGGAGTGGCTGTATTCCCTTATAAAAAGAGCAAAAGTCGAGAAAAGAGGAGTCACAGCCGGGAGAAAAAGTGGAGCTACAGCCGTGAGAAGAAAAGAAGCCTGAGCCGAGAGAAAAATCGACGCATATCCACGGAGTGAATGATGATGAGTGGGCGAAGCTCCGGAGGTTCATCGGTAAAAACCGTGAATCTTTCGGGAATCTTGCCCAGTACATCATCAAAGACGTGACAAACACTGTGTGTATATATTAAGAAATTTTATTTATTCGTGAGCCGTGATTTTCCGTTTTCGTACTGTAGCCGTGTTTTCTTCGTTGGTCGTGAGCCATGGTGGTTACCGTTTACATAAGCCGTGGCTTCCGTTCCGCCTTCATTATAACGGCTTTATTGTCGGTGAAGTGGAGGGATAGGGGTTCTTGGATGGGTCGTAGTGGGAAGTTCGCAAAGACATGCAAGCAAGATCAAGGAATGGAGTCAACCTGGGCGACTGTTTTCTATTCAGCGATGCACGTTCCTCGGATGGTTGTGGGTTGCATGTGGTCGAACGATTCACGTACTAGCTAGGCAGCACCGCAGCGCCATCTAGTGATCATTCTGAGACCTAGAGGTGGCTACTACGACGACGACGGACGACGACTACGATGCCGGACTAGCCTACGCCCTAAGGAGCTTCGCCCCTAAAACATTTTGTAGACTTACGCAAGATCGCATGCAAAAGAGTAAGTTGCTAGCCTTGCTTTGTATAACATTCTATTTTGTTGTCACATTTATTCCTTCGCCTTTGCCGGAAAGCTGTATTTCTTTTTAAACTTCGAAGGCCTGCCTTTAGGCATAGGTCTTCGCGTGACCACCTTTTCAGTAGAAATTGCAAGCTTCAACGTAGATGATGGACAAGATCTTCTGAAGGAAAGACACAGGGACTAGTCTTTATTTCAACACAAAGTAGAACTGTCTAGTTCCTTGTTCACTCGCACGGGCTGGCTTGGTAGCGGACGATCTAAACAAATGCTCCATAATGTTGAAAGACATGTTTTGCTGCAGGAACGCGTCAACGGCATGGGTGGCCTCCTTCCATCTGAATGTGTGTGTTTACTGTAGCAAAAACATGTTTCATGAAAAAGCAACCAGGCCAACAAACAGTTCTTCTGCTCAATAGGGCGTATGGGCCCTCGTCGAAATGATTCATTGGGTAGACGGAGTGAAACCAGTGGCGCTACCTTTTTACCATCCGGCATGTTCTCGCATATGTCAGCTATTTGCGCATCGCTGCTTCATTTTGTAAATGCGCAATGGCAAGCCAGAAAGCCTTCGAATATTTAACATCGAGCAGATTTCTTGCGATGTGAGCAATTCTCCCTTTACACACACACACACACCTATATATATATATATATATATATATATATATATATATATATATATATATATATATATATACACACTGCGGAGCTCTCGGCGGCTGCGAGCGCACCGACCGTATAGAAGAGGAGAATGAGGAACGATGACGCGCTCGCGCCTCACGCTCAGCGGCCGCTGGCAGCGGGCAGTCGCGTCCGAGCTCTCGATGAGTAAAGACCTGTCCCTTGGTTCCTGGTCTTGTCTCTTGAGAGGTTTCCGGGCCAGACGCTGTCCGAAACCCCGTATCTGGCGCCCAACGGGGAGGACCGCGCGCTGCGGACATCGCCCATCGCGCCCATCGACTATGGCGCCTATTGACTACGGCCCACTACCGGGCGATGTCGCCCACCACGAGCTGTGGCAGCTGCAGAAGGCCCTGCTGAACCTCGACCTATTCGGCATCATGGACCCCTTGGAGCTGAAGCAACTGGTCCTAGCCCTGCAGCGCCATCATGCCTCCAGTCGCAGGTGAGCAGAGTTCACCATGAGTCTTGGGCATCTCGGCCAATACATTGGCGTCCCGGTGATGACAATCGGCGCGACCACGAGCGCCGAACCATCTGTCGACGACGACGCAAGCGGATCACCGGGGACTGGCGACGACCGGACGGTGAGCAGTGAGGGCCATGGGGACGCTGCCGACGAAGATCTCATGCCTTCCGGGATTGAGGCGCTCACCGTGGAATGCGTCACGGTGCACGTGGAAGGCGCAGAGGACGCGGTGGGCTCGTGCGACGAGGCGGTACCGAAGGAGGACGAGGGCGCGGAGAACGTCAACGGCGAGAAGTATATGTCGGTGGACGATGCCATCTTTGGGGACATGATTGGTGACGGCGAAGACGGTGACGAAGAGGACTGGAAGTCCAGGGATGCTAAAGCAGTCGTCGTGGAGGAACAGAACGATGAGGACAACGCAGGAGGTGAAGATGGCGAACAGAAAGAGGTAAGGAAGCTGGTGAAGGAGCAGAGGAAGAAAAAAAGATAAGAAAAAGAAGATGGCCGACAAAGCGGAAACAGACTACCAGGACGGCGAAGGAGAGTGCGACGGAGCAGACATCGAGGTCGGCATCGAGGAGCATGCGCACAGCGCGTCCACTTCAGAGGAGATTGCTGCAGCAATCGATCATTGGGACATCACAGAAAGGGCATCGCAGAAAGGCATGGCACTTTTCCTACGCTCGCGTTGATACCGGCCGACACAGCATTGAATTTATGGATTAAAAAAGATGCTCTAATTTCGCGATCATAGTGCGATTTGAAGCGTGATTGTAATAGCGTCACCATGATCTTGTCAAAGGAATTCGTTTGACAAGATCATGGTGACGCTACTAAATTCAGACTTCAAATCGCACCAAGATCGCAAAATTAGATAATCTTTTTTAATCCATAAATTCAATACTGTGTCGGCCGGTATCAACGAGAGCGTAGGAAAAGTGTCGTGCCTTTCTGTGATGCCATTTTTGCTATATATTTAACGAAACGGGCCTAACGTTTTCATTTATCACAATCGCTATCATTTTTTGTTCCTTCATGTACAATCACCGTGACTACTGTGGTCCATGGTTCATCGTTATAAATGCCTTTTCATGCTCGTGATCGCCTCCTTAACTTAGGGTGGACCAAAATTAGTATGGGAGGGTTAGAGGGCTTTACGAATATGTCTGGCTGGTAGTGTACAGTCGGCCAAATCTTTAACTATCCCGCGCAGCGGCGACTTTTCTGTGTGTCAGCGCCCCGTGATGGAACGAAGTGCCGAAAAATTGTTTCGTGGGCATGTGATATGTGGGCATGCACTTACCCTCACCATTTTTGTAACTTAATTCAGTCATACGGCGAAGATACACAGAAAAGATCGCCGCTCGCCAAAAGATAGCTAAAGATTTGGGCGACTGTACGTCGTCAAAATCCTGTTGTGTAAGTCGTCAAATTTCTCGACACTCGTGTGGCTCATACCTGTAAACCACGGGCCACGGTATGCGGGTATGCGCCACAGGTTATTGACAGTTTATATCTACCCAGGACCGACGAGAACAGACATTGGTAATTTAAATTTGAGAGCGTTAAGATAAGCTCACTTCGGCAGCGTTGACCCGACGAATGCAAAGAAGAAATATTAGGATCCCAGCAGGACTCGAACCCAAGCATTCTGCGTGGCAATCAAGTATTCTACCACAGAGCCACGCCTAGTCTCGAAACTGCTTGGGAAAAAGACCCTATGCTGGCATAATGTTGGTGAAACGTCAATTGAGGTTGCAGTGCAGGCTATCTAATTTTATAAACATTACATATGTGCTCCTATAATACGGGCGACACGTCGACAATCGTTATTATATACTTAAGCGCCTTCCACTGAAGTTGGTCTACGTAGCGATAGCCAGGGCTACCATCCTCGTAAGCACAAGCGCTTCATTTCAGCTTACCGATTCAGGTGTTGCTAATAACCCATGTTATTGTTGCCATCATTACGCAACTGTAAAAAACTGGTTATGTAAAATATATGCGACTGTCAAACATATGTCTGTGCGTACAACATTTGTACATATCTTTAGCGTCATTTAATAACGTTTCACTCAGTAAAAAAGAAATTACACCCCAGTCACCTTCCCTCCACATGCTTCGCATAACATCGATTCCCATGGTACATAGGATCTGCAAAATTTTTTCCTTGTTTTGGTGGTGTTGTCGTTGTTGGTGTGACCATTTTGAACATTCAGGTGTTTTGTACCCACGTGTTCATGACCATAAAAGCGGCCACACGCTTGTCTTTCTTTTCATCCTGACGAAGGCCGTGCCACGGCCGAAACGTAAACCAGAAAAATATTCAATTTTCGTAAGTGTGCTCTTTTATTTCATGAATATATATATATATATATATATATATATATATATATATATATATAAAATGGTTTACGCACCATGACCTCAATCACGTGTTTCCATTGTCGTGGAATAGTTCGCGGCAATGGCTTGGTCACTTAGGTTCCTCATGATATTGGTGATTTTATCTGCACCCGCCGCCGTGTTCTTTTTGGTACTAAATTTGGCTGCTCTGATTTCTTGCGTCCGTAAAAGGCTTGTCTAGATCTGGTTGCGCTATTCCTTTATACCTTCCTTGGTATGAAGGCGTCGTTCCGTTTTCCCCAAAGTATTTTTTATGCATGGCTTGGATGAGATCCTCTTTTGTACCAGGGTATGAGTGTATTAATCTTTCGATGGCTTTACCGTTTTCTCTTTCCGTCTTCGTTGGGTCTATCATGGCTTTCAGAAGGTTCCATATTTTGGCCGTACCCAGCGTTCCGTTGAGTGAATCGCAGAAATTTGCCCAATTGGTTGCAGTTAGTTCATTGGCGTATTCCTTGGCGTGCTGGGTGATATCTGTAATTTTTTCCTTGAATTTACTATCGCATTTCTGCCTTTTCCATGTCTTTGTAAGGCTTCTCCTTGCTTCCCAGAGATGTAGTAGGTGTGAGTCGACTTCAGGGGCGTTGCTTGCTCATAGTGGTGGGCGACTTTGATGCAAAACACCGAAGCTGCAGATACCTAACGCAGGATGCAAAAGGAAAGAACATAGCCAAAGAAATAGAAAAACAGGCATGGCATTCCTAATGGATCCAGCAATATCAACAAGACTAGGCAACAGTAAATCCAGAGACATGAGTCCGGATCTAACAATGTGAAAAATTGTCAAGGTGTGGAATGGCGCAACACTCTGGAAAATTAGAAAATCTGGGCAATGATCATTATATAATATGCACCCCTACACGCACCGACCAGATTCGTAAAAAGATTGGCGCAGCCAAAATAACCAGTTGGCATGCGTTTAGAAAATCGCTGAAAGAAACGTTAACTGCCTCAGACATAGCAAACTTAATTGAATAGTGCGACGAAATAAGACGTCAAAAAGAAAGTTACACTAAGGAAATAAAGCGAATACCCGTCCTCGCGGTTCCTGGGTAGATATAAACTATCCATCACACATGGCGCATATCCGCGTACCGTGACCCGTGGCATACGGGTATGAGCCACACTTGTCTGGAGGAAAGGGTTTGACGACATGCGCAAAAGGATTTTCACGTTATTCACGTCGTGACTAGACAGTCGCATTCCCCAAACTCTCTTACCCTTCCATGCTAAGCTTGGTCTTCACTAAGTTAAAGAGGCGATATCTAGAGCAACCAGACATAGGCGGCTAGACAGACAGACAGACAGACAGACAGACAGACAGACAGACAGATAGATAGATAGATAGATAGATAGATAGATAGATAGATAGATAGATAGATAGATAGATAGATAGATAGATAGATAGATAGATAGATAGATAGATAGATAGATAGATAAGTGTGTCTGTATGTAGCGAAGCCTTGGCTCTAGTGACGCAGAACTATCGATGGTAGGAAAAGCCGACAGATCCCACGCACTGTGGGAATCGATGTAACGCGAAGCAGCCAGGAAGGAGCAAATCATGCTTTACATAATTTCCATGTCATGTTTTACATGTTAGGACCTGTCATTTATGTTCGTCATACAGTCACGTCGCGATATACCAATTTTGGTGTATGTCAAGCTAGCGAACTGGACGCAAGCGCACCACGAGCGTGGCATGTAAATGGCATTGTAGATGACATGCATGCCAAGATTTTCATGTTACCACCTGCCACTTATGTTCGTTATACAGTCATGTCACTCAATACGAAATTTGCTGTACATCAAGCTAACGAAACGGCCGCGAGCACGCCATGAGCGTGGCATGCAAGTCATGTCGCACATGACAAGTCATGATTTCCATATTACCACTTATCATTCATGTTCGTCATACAGTCATGTCACTCAATACCAAATTTGGTGTATATCAAGCTAACGAAACGGCCGCGAGCGCGCCATGAGCGTGGAATGCAAGTCATGTCGCACATGACAAGTCATGATTTCCATATTACGACTTGTCATTTATGTTCGTCATAGAGTCATGTCACTCAATACCAAATTTGGTGTATATCAAGCTAACGAAACGGCCGCGAGCGCGCCATGAGCGTGGAATGCAAGTCATGTCGCTCATGACATGTCATGATTTCCATATTACGGCTTGTCATTTATGTTCGTCATACAGTCACGTCGCGATATAACAAATTTGGTGTATCTCAAGCTAACGAAACGGCCGCGAGCGCGCCATGAGCGTGGCATGCAAGTCATGTCGCACATGACAAGTCATGATTTCCATATTACCACTTGTCATTTACTAATGAGAACTAACAGACAAAGATGCCAAGGAAAGTATAGGGGAAGCTATTAGAAGTAATTGTAATGTAAATGTGAAGAAAGGAAAGTGGACGAAAAGATGACTTGCCACCGGCAGGATCTTTCGTCCACTTTCCTTTCTTCACATTTACATTACAATTACTTCTAATAGCTTCCCCTATACTTTCCTTGGCATCTTTGTCTGTTAGTTCTCATTAATACTGTGTTTAACAAAGCAAACGAGCCCTTAAGTTTACAATTTCTTCCTTCAATTGTCATTTACGTTCGTCATACAGTCATGTCACTCAATACCAAATTTGGTGTATATCAAGCTAACGAAACGGCCGCGAGCGCGCTATGAGCGTGGAATGCAAGCCATGTCGCTCATGAAGTCATAATTTTCATATTACTGCTTGTCATTTATGTTCGTCATACAGTCATGTCACTCAATCCCAAATTTGGTGTATGTCAAGCTAACGAAACGGCCGTGAGCGCGCCATGAGCGTGGCATGTAAATCATACTTTTCATGACAAGTTAGTCATGATTTTCATGATATGACCAGCCATTTATGTTCTTCATACAGTCATGTTATGCCATACCAAATTTGGTATAAATCCCATTAACGATACGGCCAGGAGAGCACAAAGTCGTAGGCGGCTAGATAGATAGATAGATAGATAGATAGATAGATAGATAGATAGATAGATAGATAGATAGATAGATAGATAGATAGATAGATAGATAGATAGATAGATAGATAGATAGATAGATAGATAGATAGATAGATAGATAGATAGATAGATACGCTCAAAGTCGCCGAAGTTCGCTAAGAAATGCTTCGCATTTAAAAACTACTGATAGCGATATCGATAGTACGTTTTACAATACAGTATCGAAAGTCTAAAATCAACCACGCGAACTCATTGCAGCATTAACTTCGTTCCTCGGGTGCGTGGTAAACGGTGGAGCAGGTTGGAGCAAGCTGAAGGGCAAGAAAGTTGACATGCTCGTGTTCTTTCACTAGAATGCTTCGCTGACACATGATGATTAAGTTGAACTGTTCATCTGGAGCAGAAAGGAAGCCGTCACATATGTCGGAACTTCGCGGATTGAAATACATATTGTATTTTGTGATTTCAAAGTAAAAATATCAAGTGGTAATTGTTGGGTTTTACATTCCAACATAAAAAATATCAAAAACTAAGTTTTTAATTTGTAAGATGTAACTGATTGCTTTTGAATTTGAATTTTTCAGATGGATATGATCCGGCATTTTCCTTGCGGAAATAATTTCTTTCGACAAAATATTCCTCATAACCGAACTGAGTATTGCTGATATTAGGCTATCGTAAATGTTTTGGCAATATCACCTGCGAACAACGGCATAATTGTTCACAGCACTATCAATAGTACACCTGTAATAATGCTACCAATGGTACTATCGATTGTACTATCGGTAATACTATAGAAAGTTTATCGATAGTTTCCTTACACTATCTATGGTTTCAAAAAAACTCTCGATGCTATCTATAGACCATTTACCGATAGTTCTGCATCAGTACTCGGATCACCAACTGGCCAAAACTTCTCCCCTTCTAAAATCTTTAGAAAATGCACAAGGCACTTGTATACCTAGTGTGGAGTTGTGGCCTTCATGGCGGTTCTCAGCTTCTCGCAGGAACGAATCCGCAAAGCACGTATGCTCTTCGCTCCGGGCAGTGTTCCGGTAGTTGTTCACTTCTTTCCTAAAACATAAATTACAAGAAAAGCCATATAAGTTTTGCTGTGGAGCTATTTTCTGTGTCATATCTTCTTGTCCAAAAATTAATACTGAAGTAACGAATCAAGTGAGTGCCCCACATCATTTCATGCGCAGCGCTCGTGCTCATCCAAAGAACTTCATCGCACAACAGTCTTAGAAAGACCAGATATTGCCACGCACTTTTCTTATTTCACGTTTGCTGTATTCGGTTTACGTCCACAAAGACCGTCAGCAATACTCAGCGCAAACCGCACCTTAGTGTTCGAGAAGCTTCCTGATTTAAGTAGATGGTTTTGTTAAGATTACGTGCAAGACGTGAACACTCGAGCTTATTCCAGAGTTTGCGCTGGAATATTCGATGACGCACGTATAAATGCCGACGCACTTCACCGCTTCTCAGTTTAATCGACGGTTGACGTTCTGTTCGGTGCTATCATTGCCAGTGTGTATTTCTGTAGTCTGACTTTCAGTTTCCCGGCCACAAGTGCGGCCAAATAAAGCGTTTTTTTTCTTTCACACGCCAACTGTTGCCTTCGTCAACGTTACGACCACGTGACATCTGGTGGAGCTGCTGAGTACTGTGCTGGGTGCTGTTCGTCCATGTTCCGGACGACCCCGTCAAGCCGTGAACCCAGCCCGCATCGCTGTGAAGACACTGAAGCCCCCGTGCAGCAACGAGCTAGCCGCAGGCTGCAAAGTTTGCAGCCAGAGCACGGACTCCTGCCGGGAAACACCAGGCAAACGAAGACTTCGACTTCAACCGCAGCGATGATGACAGCTCCTGTGCCACCTGCATCAATCGTGCTCCGGCAACCCAGGGAGCAGCCAACTTTCCGTGGTTCATCGCTTGAAGACCCGGAAACCTGGCTTTAAATATATGACCGTGTCGCCGCCTTTAACAACTGGAATTCCGAAGACAAGCTGCGCCACGCCTACTTCTACCTGGAAGACGCGGCAAGGACCTGGTTCGAGAAACGGGAGTCCTCACTTCAATACTGGGATCTCTTCCACCGTGCATTCCTGGACACGTTCACGAGCGTCGTTCGGAAGGAAAGGGCCGCTTCATTGCTGGTGAACTGGGTGCAGCTGGTATTAACGAAAACGTCACCATCTTCACAGAGATGAAGCGACTTTTCCGCCAAGCCGACTCTGCTATGCCCGAAGACAAAAAAGCTCGCCTGCTCATGCGGGGTGTGAAACAAGAACTGTTCGCAGGACTTGTCCGTAACCCGCCCAAGACGGTCGCTTAATTCCTCACCGAGGCAACGACGATAGAAAAGGCCCTTGAAATGCGTACCAGCCAGTACAACCGCCGCATCCCTCGACGACCTACGGGGAGGTTCAAGCGATGCATTCTGGCGACCTGCGCGACACCATCAGAACAATCGTCCAGGAGGAGCTGCGCAAATTGTTGCCATCCTCGCGGCCTCAGGTGGAGCCTATTGCCGACGTCGTGCGCCAGGAAATCCAGCAAGTTCTGGGAGTGCCTGAACCAGCGCAGCCTGAACCACAAGCGTTGAGCTACGCTGCAGCAGCGCGTCATAACGCTCCCCCCTCCGCGCCCACGTGAATTCGCCGCACCGCCGCGGTTCCGCCGCCAGACATCGCCGCCGCCACCGACGCCGTACCACCCACCCAGTGGCGTAGCCAGGGGGTGGCACACAGGGCACGTGCCCCCCCCCCCCCCCTCCGAAATTTTTTTTTCGCCATGGCATACATAGCGAAAAATGGTCATTTCAAGGAGGTGCCCCCCTTCGAAATCAAGGAGGTGCCCCCCCGCCCCGAAAAATATTTCTGGCTGCGCCTCTGCTATCCACTGCTGGGCTGTAAATATTGTATATACTCACTGGCTACGCCCCTGCACCCACCAGTCGGCCAGAATTAAGCCCCGACGAAGACCGATGTTTGGCACGCCCCTGACAACCACCCGCTCTGCTACCACTGCGGAGAGGCCGGCCACACCTACCGCCGCTGCCAATACCGACAGATGGGGCTACGTGGTTTCCCCATCCACGCGCCGCGTCCACAGCGGGGTGACAGACCACGCGACATCGCCGACTACCTGGCAGGAGCGCAGTGGACACCCCGAAGTTCTCGATCGCCGTCGCCAGGTCGCTACGCCTCTCGCCAATGCCGACCATACACTGGCCCAACTCAGGGCCGGTGGCCTAGCCCGTATCCAGAAAACTAAGGCCAGCAACCGATGGAGGTGCGGTTGCTGTACGACGAAATCCTCCGCCGCCGATGACGACGCCTCGACCATATGTTAAGAACAAGCCGCAAGCCGAAATGCGCCCGTACGACGAAACTTCGCCACCGGAAGAAGACGCGAGGACACAACGTAGAAGTTGCGGAGCAAGCCGACGCAGCCGTGATCCGACACCGCGATCCAACCGCAACGCAGACGACGAACGAGCGACCTAGCCGTTCTGGCCGACTATCCCGTCATCAGTGGCCCGTCCGCCGCAAAGCTGAAGAAAGTAAAGACCGCTTGGAATGGACCCAAAATCCGGACAGCTGGAGGCCACCTGATAACACCGACTAGCGTCTGCGCTGCGAGAGTCACGATTGACGGCTAGACTTATCCAGCGAGCTTTGTGGTCCAGCAGTATTGTTCGAGGGACGTCATTCTAGGCATGGATTTTCTAATTGAGCATGGCGCAGTCACTGACCTACGATCCAAGTCGATAACGCTATCCCCAGAAAAAGCACTACCACCGCAACGCATCCAGGAAAGCAGGCCCTGAATGTGCTGGACGACCGAGTCACCATTCCCCCCTCTCTCCAGCGTCAGCATTTCCGTCGGCTGTCAGAAATCGACAGACCTACAAGGCGTCGTTGAAGGCGACCAGCACCTGTTGATCAACCGCGAGATTTGCGTCGCAAGAGGGTTAGCCGAGCTGCGAGGAGGGAAAGCAACTCTGATGCTCACGAATTTCAGCAACGAATACAAGCACGTGAGCAAAGCCAGCAACCCTTTCGCCCCCACCGAGTCTACCGGACTTGCTACGACGAACCAAGCTCATCAACCAGCCTTCGACGTCAATCCAAGCCTTCCGACGCATAAACAAGAACAGCTCAAAACCCTGCTCTTGCAATACAGGGACTGCTTTTCGTCGTCGTCAAGAGTTCGACAGGCCCCAGTCGCACAACACCGCATCATAGAGGAAAGTGCCAGGGCACTACGTCAGAGCCCGTACAGAGTTTCGACGCGAGAACGCGAGGTCAAAAAGAAACAAATCGACGAAATGCTACGCGACGACATCATCCAGCCTTCAAAGAGTCCGTGGCCGTCACCCGTGGTGTTAGTGGAGAAGGAAGGAACCCTACAGTTCTGCGTCGATTATCGCCGCTTGAACAAAGTCACAAAAAACATTGCTGATCCCTCCGTCATAGGAATCGGTATAACACGAAAGTGAAACGTGTACTGACAGAAGTGGTGCTTATTGTTTAGTGATATATGAGAGCTTGTAGAATGTGTATTGGTGTTTGGCAGCTACAGCATCGTTTGACGTGGACACACCCACGTTGACGCCTAGTGGCACATCTCCATCGCGACGACTACAGCCCATGATCATGATTTAACCGTTGTGGTAGCTGAAATTTTTAAAGTATACCTGGACACAGCGTATCGTGAATACCGCGCAAAGATAACAACAAGCGCACACTAACCACTGGTACTCGATATGGGCGTCTTCAAAGCGTCGTCTATTAAGGAGAGAAAGGGCACGGTGTGTGCTTCTGAGTAATAGGGTAACCTACGCCTGCGCTCATGCATACACTACCACAGTGCGCTTCAGCAACGCGGGAGGCAGAGGTTCATAGCTGGAGCCGCGAACGCCTGCGGGCGTTTCACGTCCCGCTGGGCTCTGTCTCGCTCCACCAAGGCACGACATTCGCCCGTCTACATCGTTGCATTGCTGCAGTGCTTACTGCAGCGGTTTTATTAGTCGGTGCAATCTCAACCGAAGTAGTCGGCGGCGAAACACCATTGGTGCACGCGGACGCTATACGACTCCGACAACCATGCCGACAACGAGCTGTCACACGCTAACACGAAGCGAAAGGAAAAGAACATAACTGCGTCGGCGACTCCCCGATGGTAGCGCGGCCAGGGTTTTTCACTGCTATCGAGAAGCTTTAACCATGGCCTCCAAGATTGCGCGCCGGCGTGCAATCTCGGATCCCATGCTTTAACTGCGTCGTCGACGAATCGCTCTCTATCGGTGCTAATAAATGTCATGCCGCATTACTTCTCTTCACCGGTCACAGGCGGCGGCACCGCCCCGCCAACAGGGAGCACCGTGCGGGAGAGAATGTGTGAGAGATATAAGGCGCGTTAGTAAAGAGCTTTGAAACTGCTTCGATAGCTCAGTCGGAAGAGCATCGGACGCTTTTCGTCGCGGCCCAAGGAGTCAGAGGTTCGGCGGGGAATTTTTTTCTGAATGTATTTTTCTTTCGCATTTGGTTGCGTTAATTTTACAACGTCATATCTGTGACGGAAATACGTCATTGAAGTATTGGTGGACCCCGGCATAAAACACTTTCGTGTTATAAAGGACGTGTACCCCCCTCCCATGAATACACAACACCCTAGATCGACTCCACAACGCGAGATTCTTTTCGTGGATGGACCTCAAGACCGGCTATTGGCAAATCGAAGTCGACGAGAGAGACCGAGAAAAGACTGCCTTTATACTACCGGACGGCTTGTTCGAGCTCAAGGTCATGCCCTTCGGTCTTCACTCAGCACCTGCGAGATTCCAATGCGTTATGGATACAGTACTAGCAGCCTTGAAGTGGCACACTTGCCTTGGACGACGTCGTTATGTTTGCATCGAACTTCGACAAACACCTCCGGCGCCTTGAAGCTGTACTTCAAGCACTGAAGAGCTCTGGACTCACCCTGAAGCCAGAAAAGTGCCGTTTCGCGTACGAAGACATCTTGTTCTTGGGTCACGTCATTTCTAAGTCCGGAGTTCGCCCCGACCCACGGAAAACAGCTGCCATCGCTGCCTTCCCGCCACCCACTGACAAGAAGGCCGGTCATCGATTTCTTTGCTTGTGCGCCTTTTACAGAAGCTTCGTCGAGGGATTTTCACGGATCGCCGAGCCGCTAACTCACCTCACGAAAACCGACGTGGAATTCAAGTGGGAAACAGCACAAGTAGAATTATTTAAAGAACTGAAACGACGCCTGCAGACGCCGCCGATACTTACGCACTTCGACGAATACGCCGACACGGAAATCCACACCGACGCAAGCAGCGTAGTGCTCGGAGCCGTCCTAGTGCAGAGGATTGACGGACTTGAAAGGGTCATCAGTTATGCGAGCCGGTTGCTATCCAAGGCGGAAGCCAACTATTCTACGACAGAAAAGGAGTGCCTTGCCATCATCTGGGCTACATCCAAGTTTCGTCCCTACCTCTACGGCAGGCCTTCCAAAGTTCTGAGCGACCACCAGGCCTTGTGTTGCTAGCTAACTTGAAGGACCCTTCAGGTCGCCTCGCATGGTGGAGTCTCGACTTCAGGAATTCGACAACACCATCGTTTAAAAGTCCCGACGAAGGCACTCTGACGCCGACTGCCTGTCCCGTGCCCCCCGTTGACCCACCGCCGCAGGACAACGAGGACGGCGACTACTTCTTGGTGACCTTAAGCGCTGATGACTTCGCCGAACGACAGCGAGCCAACCCGGAACTCAAAGGCTTTGTGGAATACCTCGAGGGCAAGGCTACCGTTGTTCCAAAGGTATTCTAGCGAGGACAGGCGTCGTTCTTCCTGCGGAACGGCGTCCTCCTAAAGAAAAACTTTTCGCCACATCGGCCAACTACCTCATCGTAGTATCTTCAGCGTTACGTCCAGAAGTTTTGGATGCTCTGCATCACGACCCGACGGCTGGACACCTTGGATTTTCCCGTACGCTCACGAGGATACAGGAAAAGTACTATTGGCCCCGCCTCACTGCCGACATCACCCACTAAGTAAAGACCTGCCGAGACTTTCAGCGACGGAGGACACCACCGACTAGGCCAGCTGGACCTTGCCTGCCGTTCCAGCAGATCGGCATGGACCTACTGCGGCCGTTCCCGACGTCGAATTCCGGAAACAAATGGATCGTCGTAGCAACTGACTACCTCACCCGCTGCGCCGAAACAAGTGCCCTGCCGAAAGGCAGCGTCGCCGAGGTAGTTCTTCGTTGAAGGCGTCATGCTGCGTCATGGGGCACCAGAGCTCCTCATTACCGACAGAGGCACTGCCTTTACAGCGGAGTTAACTCAGGTGATATTGAGGTACATCCAGACAAGCCACCGCCGGACCACCGCCTGCCACGCACAGACAAATGGCCTCACCTAGCATCTAAACAAGACCATCGCCGACATGCTGGCCATGTACGTCGACGTCGAGCACAAGACGTGGGATACAATGCGTACGAGACCTTCGCATACAACACGGCCGTGCAAGAAACGACGCAGATGCCTCCGAGATCTGCCCACCAATCACGGAGGCAATGCAAAGTGACGATGTCATGTGATTATGTAATCATGTGACGTGACGTTATGACGTCACAAATTTTGGCGGTCTGGGATGTCATGATGACGTCATCATGTGATGAATTTTTGCATCACTCGTGTTGACGCTGGCGACAGGGGACGCCGACGGTCAATTTTCGCATTTGATGAGGAATCTAAGGCTCTCACCTTAAAATATTCAATCTTGTTACAGCACGGTAAAGATCCCTTCCCCCCCGTGAGGAGTAGCAGGCCAGAAACCCGCTTTCCAGGCCGACCTCTCCCCCTTCTTGCCATTAAATATCTTCTTCAGCCACAGGGGCCAAAAGAATGGTGGCAAAGAGCTCTCTTTCTCCTCTTCCTGGACACATTCGCGGATTTTTCCTACTGTTTACCAAGCTGTACTATCGGTGTCAAATGAAACGCGAACACTGCAGTGGATCGCGTTACCCAAGCATTAGAAATAAGAGTGCGCGCCATCCTGTCATCACCATTGAGGGGTTCGCACAGTCGATTAGGCAGCACTGCGCGATCGAAAACATGAATGAGGCTCATCAGCGTGTCTATCGCTAACCATAAGGGTCGAACTGTACCACGCGCACCACTGCTGGCGTTTCATTCCGAGCGATCTTATTTGCATCCAGCTCGCCCTATCTATGCTAGTGGTCCGCAGCAACCCGCTGATCGATGAAGTTATCGATTTCATTTTGTTGGCTGTCGTGTCTGCACAAGTCCACATGACTACAAAAGTGAATTTTCGTTCAACTCAAGTCTGTTTACACAACGCTGATTTTTGCGAATAAGCCGCAAAATTGATCGCGCTTCGATTTCACAGCAGCGTATACTCTTTTTAACTCACTTGGCGGGGGGCGTTCGCGCTTTCATGTAAGCTATTTCTACGCCATCCAGCCCAGTGAGTTACGCTACGAACTCGGGGGCATGAACCTGACCGCGATGGCTCTGGGTATACAGAAGATATATTAAATGTTAACGTTTCTTAAACTCCTGTAATGCTAGCAGTCATCTGAAGAAATATCAGAAGAAAATGCAGCTAGTAGTCGAGGAACGCCGCGCGACGCGAGCGAACTATAACGAAAATGCTGCTGTTTTATCCAGAGCGTAGCAGACGACAAAAGCCGAATCCCCGCCCTTGCGTCACCGGAGCGCCGTTCGCAGCGCCGCCATCGGTGGCACACGAGATGAATAACCAATTTTGCGCAGCGTGATTGACTTCTGCATTTGTTGTAAATCTTCCTCTGAGGGCTTCTTTCAATGGTCCAAATATATAAAAATTGCTTGTAGCCAAATCTGGACTGTATGGCGGTGTTTGTGCTATTCGATTCCCAACTCCTTGTTTCTGCCGTCTGTTTTGGCAGAATATGGCCGCCGCACTTTATCTTTCTGCAAGACACCTTTTCGCAGTTTTCCACAACGTTGGGATCCAATTTCAAGTTTCAGTCTAGTTCGAAACACATCACAATAGTTCTCACTGTTCAGTATAGCTCTTGATCAGGTGAAATGAACGGCTTCCACACCCTCCAAGTCCCCGAATAATGTTAGCATAATCTTACTAGCTGATGTTTATACTAACTTCAAGTAATGATTAGTGTTTCGAAACCATGCTCGCAGCCTTACTTTTCAGATCGTTATGATGTACCCAAGTTTTATCTACAGTAACAATTTGCCCTGAAATTCCATCTCCCTCGCGACGATAACGAGCCAAATGTGTACGAGATGTCCAAACTCTCTGTCTTATGATGCGCTGACAAATACTTGGGGTAGGTGTGTAAAATTGAGCCTGTTGCATAAGATGGAATACGCTGAACTATGACTGATATGTAAAATATCGGTGATTTAGTCCACTGTGATGCATCTGTTTTCCATCACAATACCCTCAGTGACTTTCGCATTGTCCTTGGTACTCGATAGCTTGCCCAATCTTTTCTCGTCACATTAAGGAGTTCTTCCCTGTTTCAAACGCTCTGTCCATTCATGGATCTTGCTTCGCGATAAACAACTGTCGCATAACGTGGCGTGCATTAGGCAAATAATCTCAGCAGGATTAACACCTACCGCAAACAGAAAACGTATGACTTTATCCATTTCCTCCTTGGTGCAGATCGACGATGGAGCTGCTATGTTTGAGGGCCTGCCATATCCTAACGACTAACGCGGGAATACGAGTGTATACCATGACATACCTGCCAACTCTCCCGAAGTGTTCGGGATACTCCCGAATTTTGACCTAATCTCCCGATTGTACGAATGCTATCTCGAATCTCCCGAAAAGTGGCCGCCACAGCAGAGCCTTTTCTTTTTTTTCTTTTTTTTAAGCACGCGCGTACGTCCCCTTTTCCTGCGGTCACAGTTGCGATGCTGCGGAAGGGTACTCGCCACTACACTTATAGTTCATTGTAAGCATACCGTGGAGTACCACTAAGTATGTACCCCGCATCTGGGCGAAAGCCGGCGGCCGCGACACGCTCGCCACCGTAGCAAAAGAAGACGAGGGAAAAGGTACCACAACTTTTGCGTCTGTCTGTCTTGGCTCCCGCATTTGGTGCACGCCGCCTGGCGTCAGTTGTTCTTTTATTGCGATAGCAATTATATGGACAGTCTCGACGGGTTTTTGCCGTCGCCGTTGCCGTCGCCGCCGCCTTCATGTCGCGTATGAAGTCCAAATTGATAAGAACCCCCCTGCGCATCGTACGTTCTACCAGCGGGTAATAGCGCGCGAGCGGGAGCGATGAACGCGGCTGAAGCGGAGATCAAACGAGCCGGCCCATCTCCGTCGCTCCGAGGCGCATGCGATAAGATCCCCCCAACTGTTCGACCGACCGGCCCCGCCCATCGTTCGCGAGCGTGAAAAGACGCAATGGGGGGGGGAGGGGGGGGGGGGGGTTCCCTCGAGCGACCTTCGATTTTACGAGTGCTGTCGTCGCTGGCGCGCGCGTCATCTCCCTATCTCGGCAGCCGACAGCGGGCGGCCGGTATACCCTTCTACGTGCTGCGCTCTCAACACGAAGACAATGTGGTGTGAAGAGTGTCCTGGAGCGGCCGTATTCTCTTAAACCAGCGTTTTCTAGAGCTGCGTGAGATCGGATCCAAAAGCTTTAGCTGCCAGCCTCACTTCGTATAACATTACAATTTGTTGCTATCGCATTCATTGCTTCGCCCTTGTGGTGAAACTGACTTTTTTTTTATTGAAATAGAAAAATAAATAAAGGAGTTGTTGTCACCATTGCTTGGTGTCGGCTACGCCTTTCCACTTGGCTGTTGCGATACCAAAAAAAAAATAAGAAACAAAATATATATGCATATATACAGTTCTACATCGGTAAGTTCGAAAATTCTCATTTAGGCAGAGCAAACACACGTCGCGGTGCACACTTTCAATACAATCCCCTCAATACTCATCACAAATCTTTGTGTCCTCAAAAAAAACGTTGGAACACTTTCATCACTTTTCGGTTTATCCTTGACGGAAATGGGCCTAGTATTTTCCCCAACGAAAACGCTCGTTCCGAGTCTAGCGTGTGGAGTTCCTGTTCGAGTCGCCGTCTATGTGTGTCGTGTTTGGGGAAGTCGAGCAATAGATGATACACATCCTCGTCATCGTGGCCGCGTGAACATGTTGACGATGATGCACGTTGTATCCGAAGTAAGAAGTGCTTTGTGTAAGCAGTTTCTAGCTTTAGGCGATGTATGAGCGTGTCGATGCGTCTTGGGAGCTGAGGGTCTAATTGGCACTCAAGATTAGGGTCAACAGCGTACAGGATCGATTCCTTTGTGCTGTCTGAAAACCAGGTGGTTAAGCATAATTCACGTTTTGTTCTTCGTAAGATTCCGTTTATGTCGCATTGACATAGGCGTGCGCACGAGGGGGGCAGAGGGAGCGGCCGCCCCCCCCCCCCCCCTAGGCACCTAAGAAAGAGGGGCGCAAAGTCTGCCCCTTACACTGACTTAATAGAGAGGGGGGGGCGCTGCGATGAACCTTCGCCCCCTGCCCCCCCCCCCCTTCTGAAGGGGAACCCTGCGCACGCCTATGCGCATTGAGATATAGGAATGGGGCGGGTTTGTGTATACTTGATGAGCGGCTTTCGCCAACTCATCTGCCATTTCATTTAACTTCATTCCGCAGTGACTGGGAACCCACTGAAATGCCACGCAGTGGTCTGACTTTGTAGCTTCTGAAAGCTCCTTCAAGATAGCGTATACTTTACGTTTATCTATTTTTCCTGAAGTAGCATTTTCCACGCACGTAAGGGCCGCCAGGGAGTCTGTGATTACCACCCACCGCCTTGGCGTCGTTGACAGTTTAATAAAGCTGATTGTTTGCAAAATGGCTACAAGCTCTGATGTTGTCGAAGAGGAGAGGTGACCCAACCGACATGCATATTCTTCATGTAACTCCGGAATGATGAGCGCTGATGTCGCAGTCTCTTTGGTGACGGAGCCATCAGTGTTCACGTGAGTGTAGCCCTGGTACCTGTCAAACAGGTGATGTGAGGCCAACTGCCGTGCGGCAACAGGTGATTTTTACGTGGTTGTGGGGGGTTGCGTGTTTCCCTGAGTTCAGTTGAAAGGTCGATGGCGATGTCAAAAGCGAAGAAGTACGTGCACGTGTTTGTGTACTCGCACACAGCTCATTTTCCGTGCTTTGTGACTTCGCGGAAAGGTGACAAGTACGGATTCTGTACCACGTGCGCCTGTAATGTAAGCATTTCGCACGGTGACAAGGCCGACATAAAGGTGCACATCGCTTCACAGAAGCATCAGAACTACGTTCGTGCTGCGTAAGGGCAGGGCAACATCGGAAGTTTCTTCCAAAAGAGCTGCGAAGACAGTGCGATTAGCGCAGAATGCCTGTTCACGGAATTTCTTGTGGAGTACAACTTGCCGCAAAGCGTTAGTGATCACGCAGGACTGTTGTTTCGGAAGATGTTCCCGAAGTGCGAGGACGCGAAGCGGTACGGGTGCGGAGGTACGATAATTTCCATCGCCGGGGAAATTACTGCAGATGCAGAAAGCACAATGG
>JALIZH010012667.1:0-53276 GCA_030522465.1 Rhipicephalus appendiculatus | reverse complement strand
CATATATCTCATGTTTAATTTTTTATAACCCTGTGCTTTTTAGCTGAAACACCCTGCCTGCATAACCCTCTCTTTATTACGGATCAAATTGTCAGCATGATAACCTGGCTGAATCGTCGTAAACTAGTGTGAACGATGGCTTGAATTTTGTTATTTTCGCGTAAAGCATAATCAAGTTTTTCTGGACTGTACATTTAACTCTCGAGGATGCGCTGAAAGGGTGCGAAGTGTATAGTCTTTTTCTTGTTTTATCTTGCTCCTTTTGAATCACAGAGTGATGGTTCAATAAGCATTACATGGTTCTCACGCCTTGTATATGCTCATGTTATTATCGTAGTTTACGGCACCTAATATTATTTGGTGTTTTATACGCAGACAGACTGCCAGGTAAAATAACTAAGCACCACCAAATTAAAATAAATACAAGCCTCAACTGTGAACAGAATGCCCACACTTCTATGTGCAAAGAGAAAAATGGGAAGCGTATGTTTATCAAAAATCATTTGATTTAGGAAAGACAGATAGTCGGCTTCGACTCATTTAGTTCTCGAATTCGAAATAGGAGAATATTCGCACTGTGGCATGCTGTGCATAATAACCGCTAGGCTCTTGGTTTTCCTTCTATGCGCTTACTTTATTTCTTCATGCATACGAGGTCGCTTCAGAACTATAATGTTGAGTTACGTAAAAGCCACGAAAAAATATGAAATTGGGAGCGTGGCAGCATTCGTAAACAGAATTACTTCTAAAGTCTCTTTGAAGGGGCCAGCTATATACAGCAACGTCGAGCGGGGTGGTCATTATTTACAAGCACCATCTTTATGTTCGTTTCCTCGTGCCGATGCCCCTCTTTTATTTTTCCGGAGCAGTTCGCATCTTGACGGTGGCTACCCCGTACCCACCTGTGAACACCAACACCGCCAGGAGTAAAGCGGCTCGGAGAAGATGACTATTGCTGGGATAGTTTTTGATCGTTTTCTTTCAGTCTTCCGGTACGGACCAGCTTCGCATGGTTACCTCAAGCTTCACAGCTCCAGCTCGCAACTGCACATGCCTGAAAACTCATTAAGTAGGGTCGTAAATGTGTCAAAGTATACCCAGCTGTCACCGGACTCTTTGTTTTGATCTTTTAGATGTGAAGCATCTTATGGCGAAGCTTAATCCGGTGGTGGTGGTGTGCCGCGTGGCCTCCCTTACTGCGCATGCGCAAACGCATTAAAAAAAAACTCCCCATCTCCCGCTAAAGGGAACCATGTGTGGATGCGAAGCAGCGGGGAGATAATTAGCTTGAGCGGGAGGAACGTCGCCGCTCTCATTTCACGGCAGCCGTCCAGGCGCTCATCGCGGCATTGCACAGGAGAGAGAATTAGGCGCGCGCGCTCCGTCATTTTTATACCGACGTATACCGTGGCACCCCCCAGCGGAGTATGCAGCTGTCACACCACCTGTCGTGCGCGCCGCTCCGTAGAGGATTCCTAGAGGAGAGAACGGGGGGGGACCGTAGGAGAGGAGAGAGAGGGGACGTGCATGCACTGTGGGGGGTGTGGGACGCGGGAGCCGCTCCGTAGAGTAGAGGATTCCTAGAGGAAAGAGGGGGCAGAGGACGCGCATGCGCTGTGGGGATGTAGGACGCCAGAGCCGCCCCGTAGAGTAGAGGATACCTAGAAGAGAGAGGGGGGAGAGGACGCGCATGCGCTGTGGGACGCGGGAGCCGCTCCGTTGAGTGGATGATTCCTAGAGTAGAGAAAGGGAGTGAGCGTAGCAGAGGATAGGGGGGAGGGGACGCGCATGCGCTGTGGGACGCGGGGGGCCCCTCCGTAGAGTAGAGGATTCCTATAGGAGAGGAAGGGGGTGAGCGTAGGAGAGAGAGGGGACGTGCATGCGCTGTGGTGGTGTGGGACGGACTAAGCCCCCCTCCAAACACATGCAAGCAAGATCAAGGAATGGGGTCAACCTGGGCGACAGACACTACCTGCCTAGCCATTGCTAAGCAGCCTCTCTGTGCTCTCGGCCATGACTCAAGGAATGGGGTCAACCTGGGCGCCAGACACCACCTGCCTAGCCATTGCTAAGCAGCCTCTCTGTGCTCTCGGCCATGACTCTCATGACTGTGATAGGGTTGACGGCCTTCATATTACTATAGTGTTCTGGTTCACCTAATGGGTGCTTCCCTACTTTATGAAAGTGGCCGGACGCGGGACGCGGGACGCGGGACGGGGGCGGGGGAGGGACGGACAGAGCCACGAGCATAAGATGCTTCGCATCTTAAAAATCACAGCATATCCGCGGAGTGAATGATGATGAGTGGGCGAAGCTCCGGAGGTACATCATCAAGGACGTGATGGTGGTTGGTTGCATGTGGTCAAACGATATGCATGTGAGACCATATCGCGATGCCATGTGTTGTATGGCATCGCGATCGTCATCGTCATCAGCGTCATCGTTATGACGCATAGTGGGTACATTCCATGTGGTGGCATCGCGATCGTCATCGTCGTCAGCGTCATCGTTATGACGCCGATGTGTTGTATGGCACGCTGACGTGTTGTATGGCATCGCGATCGTCATCGTCATCAGCAGGTGGCTACTACTACAAACATGGGACGCACGACCCACGGGATAAGGAGCTTCGCCACTAAAATTCCCCATCTCCCGCTAAAGGGAACCATGTGTCGATGCGAAGCAGCGGGGAGATAATTAGCTTGAGCGGAAGGAACGTCGCCGCTCTCATTTCACGGCAGTGGTCCGGTCGCTCATCGCGGCGCTTCACAGAAGAGAGAATGAGGCGCGCGCGCTCCGTCATTTTCATACCGCGGAACTACCGTGGCGCCCCCCAGCGCAGTATGCAGCTGTCACACCACCTGTCGTGCCCGCCGCTGAATAGAGGATTCCTAGAGGAAAGGACAGGGGGGATCGTAGGAGAGGAGAGAGAGGGGGAAGGGGACGTGCATGTGCTGTGGGACGCGGGAGCCGCTCCGTAGAATAGAGGATTCCTAGAGCAGAGAGGGGGGAGAGGACGCGCATGCGCTGTGGGGATGTGGGACGCCGGAGCCGCTCCGTAGAGTAGAGGATTCCAACAGGAGAGAGGGGCAGAGGACGCGCATGCGCTGTGGGGATGTAGAACGTGGGCGCCGCTCCGTAGAGTAGATGATTCCTAGAGTAGAGAAAGGGAGTGAGCGTAGGAGAGGATAGGGGAGGGGACACGCATGCGCTGTGGGGGGGTGTGGGACCGCTCCGTAGAGTAGAGGAAGGGGGCTGAGCGTAGGAGAGAGAGGGGGGAGGGGACGCGCATGCGCTGTGGTGGTGTGGGACGCGGGAAGGAGGGACGGACTAAGCCCCCTCCAAACACATGCAAGCAAGATCAATGAATGGGGTCAACCTGGGCGACAGACACCACCTGCCTAGCCATTGCTAAGCAGCCTCTCTCTGCTCTCGGCCATGACTCTGATGACTGCAGTAGTGGTTGACTGCCTTCATATTACTACAGTGTTCTGGTTCGCATAATGGGTGCTTCCCTAATTCATGAAAGTGGCCGGACGCGGGACGCGGGGACACGGGACGGACATAGCCCCGAGCATAAGATGCTTCGCATCTAAAACTCCCCATCTCCCGCTAAAGGGAACCATGTGTGGATGCGAAACAGCGGGGAGATAATTAGCTTGAGCGGGAGGAACGTCGCCGCTCTCACTTCACGGCAGCCGCCCGGGCGCTCATCGCGGCATTGCACAGGAGAGAGAATGAGGCGCGCGCGCTCCGTCATTTTTATACCGACGTATACCGTGGCACCCCCCAGCGGAGTATGCAGCTGTCACACCACCTCTCGTGCGCGCCGCTCCGTAGAGGATTCCTAGAGGAGAGAACGGGAGGATCGTAGGAGAGGAGAGAGAGGGGACGTGCATGCACTGTGGGGGGTGTGGGACGCGGGAGCCGCTCCGTAGAGTAGAGGATTCCTAGATGAGAGAGGGGGAGAGGACGCGCATGCGCTGTGGGGATGTGGGACGCCGGAGCCGCTCCGTAGAGTAGAGGATACCTAGAGGAGAGAGGGGGGAGAGGACGCGCATGCGCTGTGGGACGCCGGAGCCGCTCCGTTGAGTGGATGATTCCTAGAGTAGAGAAAGGGGGTGAGCGTAGCAGAGGATAGGAGGAGGGGACGCGCATGCGCTGTGGGACGCGGGGGCCGCTCCGTAGAGTAGAGGATTCCTAGAGGAGAGAAAGGGGGTGAGCGTAGGAGAGAGAGGGGGGAGGGGACGTGCATGCGCTGTGGTGGTGTGGGACTGGACTAAGCCCCCTCCAAACACATGCAAGCAAGATCAAGGAATGGGGTCAACCTGGGCGACAGACACCACCTGCCTAGCCATTGCTAAGCAGCCTCTCTGTGCTCTCGGCCATGACTCTCATGACTGCGATAAGGGTTGACGGCCTTCATATTACTACAGTGTTCTGGTTCACCAAATGGGTGCTTCCCTACTTCATGAAAGTGGCCGGACGCGGGACGAGGGACGGGGGAGGGACGGACAGAGCCCCGAGCATAAGATGCTTCGCATCTAAAAAAGATTTTAAAAAACCTCCTCTCCCCCCTCTCTCTCCTCTAGGCATCCCTCCCCGCGGCAACCACACCCTCACTGCGCATGCGCCTCCCCTCCTCTCTCACCTCCTACGCTCCCCCCTCTCTCCTCTAGGCATCCTTGCCCGCGGCGTCCACACTCCCACTGCGCATGCGCGTCCCCCCCCTCTCTCTCCTCTCCTACGCTCCTACTCTGGTGACTGTAGTGGTGGTTGACGGCCTTATATTGTACTACAGTGTTCTGGTCCGCATTGTGGGTGCTTCCGTACTTCATGAAAGGGGCCGGACGCGGGACGCGGGACGGACATAGCCCCGAGCATAAGATGCTTCGCATCTAAAATTACACCATCTCCCGCTAAAGAGAACCATGTGTAGATGTGAAGCAGCGGGCGCTAACGCTTACACTGGCGGCGGCGTTGACGCTGGCGCTCATCGCAGCGTTGCGCAGGAGAGAAAACTGGGGAGGCGCAAAGCAGGCAGTGATGGAGCAGTGTTTCCTACTGGAACATGCCAATCGCTGCTAATGGGCAATGAGAGACAGAAGACTCCGACTGGACACAGAGACCCGCACTCCGCTTTTAGTTAACGCGCACGCTGCGAATTTTTATTGTTCAACAACGCACAGGAGAAATCTCCCACCGGCACCACCTCGGAGGTCAAGGTCCATTGCCATATATACGGGGTGGCCAGTGAACGGTTGTGCAGCGCGAGCAGTCGGTTTTTTCCAACCAAGAAACTCGGTAGCAGACGCTCCCTGCGTCGGCGTCGCGAGGCGAGAGATGGGGGGGAGCGTAGGAGAGGAGAGAGAGGGGGGGACGCGCATGCGCAGTGGGAGTGTGGACGCCGCGGGCAGGGCATGCCTAGAGGAGAGAGGGGGGAGCGCAGGAGAGGAGAGAGAGGGGGCACGCGCATGCGCTGTGGCAGTGTGAACGCCGTGGGCAGGGATGCGTAGAGGAGATAGAGGGGGGAGTGTAAGAGGGGAGAGGAGGGGAGGCGCATGCGCAGTGAGGGTGTGGTTGCCGCGGGGAGGGATGCCTAGAGGAGAGAGCGGGGGGAGAGAAGGTTTTTTATTTTTATTTTTTTAAAGGGTTTGCGCATGCGCAGTAAGGGTGGGCACGCGGCACACCACCACCACCACCACCACCGGATTAAGCTTCGCCATAAGATGCTTCACATCTAAAAGTCCGCTAGTAAGTGGGGTCCGCGCGACAGCCGCTTTATAGGAGAGGTAGTTGGATTTGATACTCTATGCCTGTGGGCTGAACGAAGCGCGAGAGTGCGAGTGACCTTTTCTCGCTGTTTTAAATGCGAATGCATTTCATAGTCGGGCTATGTCAGGCATCCGGCATTCCCCAGCGTTGTCCGCGGAGGAGGAGGAGGAGGATAGGTTGAGGAGGTAAGCGCCGGCAGGTGTTAGCTGTGAAGCATCTTATGGCGAAGCTTTATCCGGTGGTGGTGTGCGGCGTGACCACCCTTACCGCGCATGCGCAAACCCTTTAAAAAAATAAAAATAAAAAACCTCCTCTCTCCCCTCTAGGCATACCTCCCCGCGGCAACCACACACTCACTGCGCATGCGCCTCCCCTCCTCTCTCCCCCCTCTCTCCTCTAGGCATCCCTGCCCGCGGCGTCCACACTCCCATTGCGCATGCGCGTCCCACCTCTCTCTCCTCTCCTACGCTCCCCCCCTCTCTTCTCTAGGCATCTCTGCCCGCAGCGTCCACCCTCCCTGCGTATGCGCGCCCCCCCCTATCTCTCCTCTCCTACGCTCCCCCCTCTCTCACCTCGTGACGCCGACACAGGCAGCGTCTGCTAGCGAGTTTCTTGGTTGAAAAAACCGACTGCTCGCGCTGCACAACCGTTCAGTGGCCACCCCGTATATATGGCAATGGATCTTGACCTCCAAGGTGGTGCCGGTGGGAGATTTCTCCTGTGCGTTGTTGAACAATAAAAATTCGCAGCGTGCGCGTTAACTAAAAGCGGACTGCGAGTCTCTGTGTCCAGTCGGACTCTTCTGTCTCTCATTGCACATTAGCAGCGATTGGCATGTTCCAGTAGGAAACACCGCTCCATCGCTGCGTGCTTTACGCATCCCCAGTTTTAAACGCGAATGCATTTCTTAGTCGGGCTATGTCAGGCATCCGGCGTTGGCGTTGTCCGCGGTGGCCTCGGCAGGTGTTATAGTGAGTGGAGAGGAGGAGCGCGCTCTGGTGCGTGAGGGCGCTCGCATCGCGGGAGTTCGGCGGAGCTATATATGAAAAAAAAATTTGAAAAAAAAGAAAAAAAAGGTAAAGAAGAAAATTAAGAAAAAAATAAAGAAATAAAAAAAGAAAAAAAAGAAAAAAAAAACAGTAAAAAAAGCAAAAAAAAAAAACAGGCGCTGCGCCGTGCTCCCGACCAGGCTGCAGAAATTAGGCGCCTTTTTCCTTCTTCGAACCACTACCAACATATATAAATGGAGTGAAGCGCGCGCGAAATGCATTCGCATTTCCTCACGATTCCCTTCGGGGAGGTGGGGGCATTTTTTTTTTAAGTCGCGTAAAACTGGGTGGAGAGGCGGATCGAAAACACGCGCTTAGCAAGACGCAGAGGTAGATGCCGGTTGTTTAGGATTGGATAGGGGGGGATGGATCTGTCAGCGACCTTCGCTGCTACCTTGTATACTACGGTGCGATAAGCCGTGGCATGCGTAGCTAGTTCTCACTGTACAATGCCACGTGGAAAGCTTGTCAAGCGCAGGGTCTACGGAAGACGCTGTATTTCATGTTCCTGTTCTGCTTGTGGTCTCGTGTGTAGTTTTCACTGGCATTCAATTATGCAATACACAGCAACTGCAACTTTCTCCTGTTTAAAATGAAAATTCTATTAGGGTGTTGTTGAAGATAAGCTGCGAACGAGTTCTTACGTCGCTAAAGCAGAATAGTTTTGCGAAAACGAAGAATAGAGTTTACAGCTTGATTCGGTACTTTGGGTAATATGCAGGAGCCATAAGTTATCTTTTTGAGGTTTCGACATTTGTCACACAGGCTGAAGACGCCTCCAGGACACAAGGGCTCTTGGCCGACGCGTGGGCGGGTTTTGATTCACCCCACAAGCTTACTAAATTCAAAATGCTCCTCTCCGTACGTCTATCTCTTCCGTTTCTGTACTGATGTTATACTCATCATGTATATAATGTAGAAATACATTTCAAACCTCTGACAAAACTACTCTCTCAGTGAAACTCGCGCCCTGAATATCACATTGCGGCGACTATCGAGTGACCTGTGACTACCCGAATAGCCCTTGGTCTAGGTTCGACTAACTACGGATTAGATAGGGAGCCTCGTTCAACAGTTCGATGACACAGCACGATTAACAAAACTTGGACCATCTCCCCGAAGGGAACCCTGATGGGATGCGAAGCAGCAGCGGTGCGCACGGCGTTGACCCGGTTGAAACCGGCGTCATCGCAGATAAGCGAGCCGAAAGAGTGTTTCCACTCGACGTGCGGTCGAGCGTTGCGGGCGGTGGAGAGGGTGAAGCGAGAGAGAAGTGACACGTTCAGAGGTGTTGCGAGCGGGCGGAGCAGCCGGCAGCTGCGGGCGCTGCCGCGAGCATGCTGCGGGTGAGGGAGAGAGTGACGTCAGCGCGCACCTGCGAGGGAAGCGTCTTGTCAACGCGCAGCTGTGGCGTGACCTACTTGGCAACGCTCCAACACCTACGGCGAGGGGAACGTGTTGCGGCGCATTCGTACGGACTTACGTAACGTACGGCTTTACACACGTGAGTCAAATAGCTGCTTCGCATCTAAAATACGTTGCATGATTCTCAAACGTCCTCGCACGCCCTCCCCCTTTTCGATTGAGGAAATTCAAGATCCCTTTTTTAGCGCTTTGTACGCAATGCGCGAACGATGAGTAAAACAGATCGGCGCACAGCCGTCAGCCAAACAACGCACAGAACTAGGGAGGGCGCAGAGAAACAGATTAGATTTAGCTGTAACCATCTTGTAATCTAAATCGGGCTATCTTTTCTCTGACATAGCCATTTTTATAAGCAATGTTCACAGAAAATTGCACTGATGCGCGTAAGTACCTGCCTATCGTGCAATTTTTATCTTTGAGCCTAGCGTTACGAGCAGGCTTGGCGTGTTTTTGAAAGCGCCGAAGTTGTGTTTACATCCTGGGCTTACCAGGAACGTCAACTATACTTGCGTTTAAAAGGCATCTTATGGTCTCACGTAACGTCAGCACTCACGTTAGAGCACAGACGCCCATATTATCGAAACAAGGTGAACTTTACGGTGCGATCATGTGAATGTCATACGTAACTTTCCTTATCGTATTCCTCCAGGGTCGAGGAACGCTTAAATATAGCTTTCTGACTCATTGGCATACAAATCTAATGCTTATTAGACTTCTATAAAGGTTAAGGTAAGAAGTGACGTTATTCCGACATGATGCCTGCGTAATAGAAGTGCACATTTAACCCTTGAACGCGCATAAGGTACCTACTGTAAATTTTAATTCAATATTATCTGAAAACAATGTTTATTGTCCAAATAACATATTCCAATGTTAAAAGTTTCTTGATACGACGGAAAACAAAACTTATTAGGGTGAGAATATACTTCCCTATGGGCATTTGGCAGTACCCTACTTCTGGTGGAATTTCTAGGAGGATAGCCGGGCGGAAAGGTAGACATTGCGCGTAGAGCAAGCAGTCTTCGACATGTTGTCATCTTGCTCACTTGAGCAGCACCGACAGCGTTTAAACAGTGTTTGAAGGTTGTTGCTTCTCAAAGACAATGCAGTACAAGTGAAAGTGGCGCTTCTTCGTGCACAGTGAATGTTATTCCTGTCGCCTTGGAAGACCTTAGGAGTGCGTGCGTTGCTGCCCTTTATGTTCCACTGTATACGTTCAGAAGTTCGAGGAGCCAACGCCCCACATTGCTGTGATATGGTTATTGTCTGCTGCATCACCATTCAAGCGAGTTAATATGAAGAATGGTTCGCCCGCATCTCATCTTTGTTGGTGTCGCAATTATTGTTTTCTTCGTCAGGTAAAGAAAAATACAAATGCAGGGCCCCCTCAACAGGCAAGGGAATTTTCATCCAGAGAAAGTGAAAATCGCACCCCGAGGATTAGCATCGTAGAAGGCCCGCTGGGAAGTATATTCCCACTGCGTAATCACAATTCAAATGCCTATTATTTTAATACCTGGCTACATTAGGCTCTAAAAGGTGAACCACATAATAGCCCTACCTTTGAGGCATTCAATAAATGCATTTACTCGCCTTTGACACTGCGGCACATTTTTAGATGTGAAGCATCTTATGGCGAAGCTTAATCCGGTGTGGTGGTGGTGGTGTGCGGCGGACCACCCTTACTGCGCATGCGCAAACCCTTAAAAAAATAAAAATAAAAACCTCCTCTCCCCCCTCTCTCCTCTAGGCATCCCTCCCCGCGGCAACCACACCCTGACTGCGCATGCGCCTCTCCCACTCTCTCCCCTCCTACGCTCCCCCCCTCTCGGCACCCCTGCCCGCGGCGTCCACACTCCCACTGCGCATGCGCGTCCCCCCCCTCTCTCTCCTCTCCTACGCTCCCCCCCTCTCTCCTCTAGGCGTCCCTGCCCGCGGCGTCCACACTCCCACTGCGCATGCACGTCCCCCCCCCCCCTCTCTCTCCTCTCCTACGCTCCCCCCTCTCTCTCGCCTCGCGACGCCGACGCAGGCAGCGTCTGCTACCGAGTTTCTTGGTTGAAAAAAACCGACTGCTCGCGCTGCACAACCGTTCACTGGCCACCCCGTATATACGCCTAGTGCACGCCGACCGAAGCGCCAGTGGTGGCGAGCTTGCTCGTTACGCTCGGGGCAGTTAGCAGACGTCCGCCGTAGGTTTGTACGTCGTTGTTAGTGTGTCCCCGTGTCGTTCACGTTTTCGGAGTGAAATAAGCAGTGTCCGACGCATGTGTGTGGTGGCCGGAGCTTCAAGATACAGTGAAACCTCGGTGATACGAACACGGCTCATACGAATTTCGGGGTGATACAAATTTTTCTTTGGTCCCGGCCAAGGCCCATTGGCCTGCAATGTAATGTAGTACGGTTGTTGCGAACCGATTTTAACCTCGCGACGTTTGATACGAACGTACGCTACCGCCCAGCTACCAAGAGGTGCTGTTCGCGCTGTCGCGGCAGACGCGCCAAGCACGTACAAGAGCGGGAACGCAAGCGCGGGTATGCGCGCCGCACCGTCAGATCGACAGAATCACGGTGTAAGAAAAATACTTTTCTTACGGTCAGAATACACCTTCAGAGACGAGTCACGGCCTCCAATATTACGTGCGCGAATCTTTGAGGCTGTAATGTGCCTCCATGTGCCTTCACGTTTGGATTACAGAGGGGATTGGCGCCATGCTTTTTTTTCTAATGCGTAGACGCGGGATGCTGTCGTTTTAATGTGTTAGGATGTCTGATCCTCGTGGATCAGACATCCTATGGAAGGTGGACGAGGACCGAAAGATGGCGAGGACGGTCTTGGTGAAGGAGTCAGGCCTCACAACGTCAACATGCGCGACTGTTGAGGCCGCACTTGTGCGGGTACGACCGTAAATGTCCCAAAAACATTCCCAACACGTCCGCGATAACAAAATCATAACATATGACCATGGTTCTGAAGTTTTGTGGCCATGATCAATTGCGTCAAAGCGCTTCTTCCGTTGTTATCGCCGCAGTACTCCGGTGTCATGCGAAAAAGCATACTAAAGTTTGGAAGGGGCTACTGCTGTAGCGGGTCACAACGTACCTGGTTCATTAATTAAAGACGCGTGTACGGGCCGTATATTTACGAGTGCTGGTATGATTACCGACATCTAAAAATATAACTGACAATCATTTAGAGTTCTTCCTGACGTTGCTGCGGCCCTGAAAAACAATAAATGAAAATGTACGCCAGCTTTCTTTTGTCGCATGCTAATTTTCCATGCTTTCTGGTGATACGAATTTCGGATCATACGAATATTTTTGGTGGTCCCGTGAGATTCGTATCACCGAGGTTTCACTGTATGTAAAAAAACAATTGCTGTGTGGTGGGGTGCTCAAACACCTACAAAAACTCTCCCGCAACGCGATTTTACTCATTCCCCGCGAGTCCTTGCTGACATGCCTATCTAACGTGGGCGGCGCTTCTCCGCTTTTAAGTACATCGTGCGGATTCTTTCTGTAGCACTAAAGCGCTAACGTACTCACACTACAGCTTTGTACAGTTTGAAGCAGGTTAGCGAGAGAATTTCAAGTTGCTAAAACAGCAGCTGGTAGCGCAGATCGACGGACGTAGCGGGATGGCATCGGCGGTGAGGCGCTAGCTCTCAGTTTATTCACCTGTACGTTTAGCGATTTCCTTACCAGGGGATTTTATCTGCAATATTAATGCCACAACTAATTTTCTTGCTGGCACGTGTAATCAGCGGTAGCAAAATCGCTACATGTGCCGGCATCTCGCCGTGCGAGTTTGGAACATTTAAACATAAGTCAGCCCATACGATGTGTATTTATTAATAATACGTACAGAAACAACCATTGCAACAAAGGTTGAATTTCAAGAACAACGAGAACTCAACGAGGCGTCGCATCGGTGAACAAAACAAACCGTCTACTTACCACGAGCATTTTGAAAGTAAAATTTAGCGCAACATGGAAAACCCTTGAAACACTCCCACACACGCTTTCACTCAGGATACACACACCACACACAGCGCTCACTACCAACTGTTTATTGTGCGTGACTGACCTTTTATGCGTACAAGAAGATGCGCAAAAAAAATCAACAATAGTGCGTATGTGCACAGAATCAACAAGCGATACAGGAACCAGCCACCACCTAACAAAGTTACAAAAAAAAAGAAGGAGATAAAGCCTCTAGGAGCACTAACACCTTGCCTCGAGAAAAGATATTTCTTTTTCATACAACATCACGGACGGCTCGCTAACACAACGATCCTTGTTTTTTTTAAATAAAGTAAGCTTCTAATGACAGACGTGCTGATGATTTCACACGGTCGCCGAGTCACTTATGCAGAAGCTGAAACGTGGAACACAAAGGGATGGAGCTGCTTGGGATTCATCGGGTTCCAAGCCTCAAGTGATGCCGTACTTGCATAAGCTCTCCCACAACCTTAAGAAGGTGGCTGCACGATATGGTGTGCCGCTGGTCTTTTCGGCGTTAGAAAAACTCGGCAATTTGTGTCCGCGCATTTGCAATGGCAAGAGACACGGTTGCCTGAAAAAAACATGAGAAGGCCATCGTTAAGTGCTCCACGGGGGGTTGTATACTCCATTCCATTATCTTGCGGAAAACTGTACGTCGGTCAAACCGAGAGATGCCTAAATGACCGGCTTAGGGAGCATGCGCAAAAAGTTAAGAAAAACGAGGATATGTACGCGCATCTTGTGGCACATGCTGCCGCATGGCAAGAGACACGGTTGCTTGTGGCACATGCTGCCGCATGTGGATGGGAACCACGGTTTACAAATACGCAGGTTCTCGGAAGAAATCATCAGCACGTCTGTCATTAGAAGCTTACTCTAAATTTTACTTTCAATATGACGAGTTACCAACTAGCCCAACAACAAGTTTTGATACCACGAGCTCCACTTCATAGCTGGGCTTTGTCACGCTGGTCTGCGGGACGCACCTGGCACGTATACGCACTGGGTTGTTCCAAATTCCGTTAACTTCGTGCACGTGGCCACTTTTGTAGAGGCCCGCGCCTTTCCTGCAGCTGTCACCGCAGAAGTAGCTGTCAGGCACCCGAACACAGGGAAAATCGCAGCCGCGTACTTCAGCCATCCCCTGCAGCAATGCTATGCAATGCGCCGTCGTCTGCTCGGCTCCCCGAGTGTACTGTCGTCGGCGTCCGCTAGGTGGCTTTCAGTGGCGCCTCTATAGGCGGCGCACAACGCGTATATGGCCCTGGATCTTGACATGCAAGGTGGTGCCGGTGGGAGATTTCTCCTGTGCGTTGTTGAACAATAAAAATTCGCAGCGTGCGCGTTAACTACAAGCGGACTGCGGGTCTCTGTGTCCAGTCGGAGTCTTCTGTCTCTCATTGCCCATTAGCAGCGATTGGCATGTTCCAGTAGGAAACACCGCTCCATCACTGCGTGCTTTGCGCCTCCCCAGTTTTCTCTCCTGCGCAACGCTGCGATGAGCGCCAGCGTCAACGCCGCCGCCAATGTAAGCGTTAGCGCCCGCTGCTTCACATCTACACATGGTTCCCTTTCGCGGGAGATGGTGTAATTTTTTTTCATCTACAGCTCGTAAAAACGCGTGCGAAGAACTGCCGCGCAGAGAGAAAAAAGGCCGGTGGCGCCAACAGAAACTCGGGCACCGGGTGGTTGGTTGCGTCAAGTCGCTATAATTTTTCCCACTTGACTCTAAAGCATTACTCCAGACGTAGCAACCGCGTCAGGTTGGATGAATCAGTCGTCTTGGAAATGGAGGCGTTAAAACGTGGGGTTAAATACGTTCCCTGAAGAGTTTTAGGGTTAATCTATATAAAATCAGACAGCCAGCATTGCAAGCAGAATTTACGTTGCACCGTCATTACGACTGCACAGGTTTTTTTTTCCAAAGTGGCATCGAGACCTGGAGTGGCTCCGTGGTGGAATGCCTGGCTGCGACGCAGTTTGCTTCGGTTCAAATCCTGATCACATCCTTATTTTTGTTCTTTGCATTCGTCGGGTCAGGGCCTGCCTATGTCGGTTCTTTTAACGGTTTCGCATTTAATCTATCAATGTCTATTCTCGCCGTACCTGGTTAGACTAAACTGTCAAATGCCGGTGGCGCATACCCGTACACCGCGGCCCGAGGTATTCTGATATGAGCGTCTAGAAGAACGGGTTGGCGGCGCATCAGGATCTTAGAGCTTTCCATGTCATGACCAAATAATGTTACTCGTTAAGCCATCGTACCCTGCCACACCAATTTTAGTCGACATCAAGTTAAAGAGCCGATCATTAGAGCACCCAGACGCAGCCGGCTAGATAGATAGATAGATAGATAGATAGATAGATAGATAGATAGATAGATAGATAGATAGATAGATAGATAGATAGATAGATAGATAGATAGATAGATAGATAGATAGATAGATAGATAGATAGATAGATAGATAGATAGATAGATAGATAGATAGGAACGCTAAAAGTGCCTGCAGCGCGCTAAGAAATGGTTCGCATTTAAGAATAAGGTAAATGACACTGCTTAATGTCTAACTCCAGTTGTCCGCAAAAAAACGCAACAACGCTCTCGAAGCCTTCTGTACCGAGGATGGTCTTGGCCAGCGTCCAAAGACCCTTTCCTCCGACAATGGGTGATTGTCAAGTCTATGTAGCATATGGAAAGATTTTTTCTCTTGCACACTGAAGCGATGACTCTCCTAGAGAAAATGGGCGATTGTCTCCTCGCAGCTACAGTTATCACATGTCGGGTTGTTGGCTATTTAGATTTGAAATTAGTATGTAGTCCTGAAGGTCCCCGCAAGCCACAGTCTGCACAATAGAGTCTCCTCAAGTCTAGTTCTTCCCCGCGGAAGACGGAGCTATGGATGCGGGTGCAAGTTGTGAAGACAAACTTTGGTGAATTCCGTCTAGTTCGACTGTGCGAGTTTCAGTTGACGTGTAAGTGAACGAAGCCTCCAAGCTTCTTCCGTTCTGGATAACGGTATAGCTGAACAACGGAGAGCATAATGAGCAGATCAGCCGGCTTCATCTGCATGGTCATTTTGTAGATACCGCAATAACACGGCATGCATTGGTACTGTATGTTGTGCTTCTTCTCTATAGCGTGGTGATGAAGTAGTCTTAATTACAGTGACTAACTGTTCACTTGGCGCACGATGATATGGCGACATGCACTGGAGGGTTACCTTTTAGTCGGAGAAGATCGAACATGCCTGTGGTTGTTCTTCAACTACGAACTCGAGATCAGCATGGACAGCGGTGAGTTATGCAGCCATCGATCATGTCAAATGCGGCGTTGTGAATTGTATAGTGACTGACTGCCCAGATATGACCACTGTCCGATAAACGGCCCATACAGATATGCATGTGACCGGCAACATTTCAATGGCAGCATTTCTGTGCACTCGCCGTATTTTTTGTGTATCACGCCGCCGCCGCCGTCGCCGAAATCTGCAACAAATAACAAGCTTCGTTCGAAGAAAAGAAACTATGGCTGATCCCTCTTTAACAGGAACCGTTCACAGCTCGAGAGTGAAACGTGTCTTCACGTAAGTAGATGCAACTGCGTTGGCGTTAAGAAATACAATTTGCTCAGTGTATGTCGCTGTCGAGCTCGCATGACAGCCTTCGACGTTGGTGCAACCATGGTGACACCGAGGAGGTCTAGTTCTTTACAACGGAGCTGTATATGCCACGCCTCCTTGATGTGGTATGCGTCCATGTCCAACATACCCCTAAAGCCGCGCCTTGGGAAGGAATGGTGTCTATAGAAGCATATGAAAGTGTGACAGTGGAACCCTCGAGGAAGGAACTAATGCTTCAGAAACAATGCACGTGGAATAAAAGGGAGGAGCTTCGACTAGTGGCGAAAGGCTGCAATCATCGGCGGAGATAGTGTTCCTACCGATCCAAGTCTTCCTAGTAATGCCAAATCTTGCCATCTCTATTGTTAGAGCACGCTAGAGATGATAAGATGTAGTTAACAGTACTGAGTTTGGCCAGGCTTCGTTAGACTTGGCTAGACATGTCACGGGACTACCTTTTACATAATGTGATTTTAGTCGCATGACTACCTGTTACGTGGTTTTTTGGCGAGAACATGTCACGTGCCCAGCTGTTACACGATGTTGTCGTGCGATGTCATTTAGTCATGCGATTGATGGTACGCGATTTTTAGACACGTGGCTTGATGTTGCATCATGTTACGTGATTTTATTCATGGGAGTTGTTACGTGACGTTAAGTGATTTTTAGTCATGTGAATAGGTGATATGTGATTTTAGTCACGTACCTACCCAACAAACCACACCATCTCCCTTGGATCTCCCGAAATGACCCGAATGTGGAGCTCCCAAATTTATGTTTCTTAAAAATTGGCAAAACGTGTTTTCTGGATACAAACAAACAACTAAAAAGTTACTGGGCACCAAAAAAGAGCCACAGGAAGTCATTGCGGGACGAACGATTTTCATAAAAACGCCATCAAAACAAAACAGCCCGCACTGATCCCCGAAATGCCCTTGAGGGAGCAAAACACTTGTGTGAAAAAAAAAATGAAAAGAAAAGCCGCGCATGCGCACTTGCTGTTGGCTTCGCGCATGCGCGCTTTGTGACGCGCTCGGTCTTCTTGTCTGCCGTCTTTGTGCAGTCGTGGTTTTTCATTGGGTTTCTGTGCTCCATTGCGTGCTCTGTGGATTCGTGTGGTATTGCACATGTCATCGTCAAAATTACAGGATTTTTGTGGATTTGCATCGCTACAGAAGGTATGTACGACCATCTCGATGCGACGAAGTTGCAATCGGATATTTGTTTTGTGCGTGAAAGTGGTGTAAGTTCAATAGTGCGTGCGAGCGCGAAGTTCTGAGTTCACGGCTGCTCTCTTTGTTTCCTTTCCACTAGGATGAGCCGGAAGAAAACCCGGGCGCGACGAAAACCTAAGAACCCGTTTGAGATGATTCTTGACATAATTCGCTTGTTTTAGACCGTAGCAATGGAAAAATTTTGCCTTGCCTTGAGCTTTGCTCCGAAAGAGTACATGTTTTCCACACGTGCTAATAAGATTCTTCTCGCATCTCGTGTATTCTTTGCATGCGAGAAAGCTTTTAAAATATTATTATATACACGAAATGTAAACTAGAAGAAATATAATGATAGCCTTCATATCTTGGTTTCCTGCTTACACGTATGTGCGAGTATAAGCAATAATGCCGACTTCATGCTCTGACTAAAGATACAGGAATTATTCCGTCTTTTCCGTCTTTTATGCACAATTCATGATGTCCTCAGGCTGTTCACGTGCATGACGCCACGAAGAAATAACCTCTGGATTGTTTCATATATGAGGGTAGTGAATTCTCCTACTTCGCTTTGCCATGTAGTCGCACGCCCGTTATGCCTTGCCTTGCGTCGCTATCGTGTGCGATCAAGTGATTTCACTTCGTTTTGTGTGTTCTTGGCTGCTCAAGAGGGGAAAGCAGCATGTAGTCGAACAGCACAAAATAACTGATAGGCTCAAGGTTTAGTGCTGATATTGTCCACGTGTTATATACGGAAATAACTTGCGAGGAAGAGATAGCGCCTGTACGAAGGGTAATGAAGGCGAGAAAAAAAAGGACACTCTCTGCTTTGAACTCGTAGTGAATTATGGGCCCATTAAATTAAGGCAATTCAGCCGACAAAACTGTCCCAAAGTGTTTTGAGTTTGGCCCAGGGCATTTGCACCGAATGTTTAACTATTCATGTAATAAATTGATTATACTTGTTCATGCGCTTAGAGAAAGGTATATATGGGCTGCTTAACTCGAAAAACAATTTTTATGAGCGGTAAAAGGGCACTGGATACGATCACACAACGAAGCAACACACTCGCAGACACATGGCGCTACTTTCAACAGTTTGCTTTGTGATCCCCATAGGCATGCGCACGGGGGGTGGGCAGGAGAGGCTTCCCCCTTGAGTCACCAAGAGGGAGGGGGGGGGGGGGGCGTAAAGTCTGCCCCATACATTGCCTTAATAGGGAGAGGGGCGCTACAAAGAACCTCCCCCAGCCCCCTTGAAGGGGAACCCTGCCCCCCGCTTATGGTGATCCTTACACCACTTATTTAGCACATCTGCTGCGCAGAATAACAAAATATCAATAGGCAACATGTCAGCGCCATAGACGGCTTTTCAATCTCCATTGCTCATATAATCTCGCGTGTAATTTGATTCCTAATTCTCCCCACAATTATGCACGTGTTGAACAAACAACTTCTTACAATTCATTGCTAGGAATCCACCTGCCACGTTTCTAGTATTGTAATGGTGTTCACGCAGCCGATCACTCAGTCAGCGAGTGTGTTTGCCGCTGTCTTGTGGTCGCAGCCACGGTGGACAAATCGGTCGCAGCCTGAATGACCGGCGGCATGAAGACCATTACATTGCTGGAAACGTGGCAGATGGTTTCCTAGAAATGCATTCTAAGAAGTGCGGTTGCCTTCCTTCAACACGTGCAGAATCGTGGGAAGAAATAGGAATCAGCTTACACGCGGGATTATAGAAGCGGGGGAGCTGGAAAAGATGGGTGACAAGCGCATTAGCATGCCGTCTTTCGCGCTGACACAAAATGAATTTGATTTTCTCGGTGTCCGTCATGTTGCGTAGTAATGTTCTGTTACTTCTGCGCAACAGACGTGCTCATCTTTTGCTATATAAGTAATGATGGGATCACAAAATAAACTGTAGAAAGAAGCGCTGTATATCTGTGCGTGTGCGTTCCTTCGTTGTGTGATCGTCTCAAGGGTGCTTTTATCGTTCAAAGAAACGGACTACCAACGTCCCCAGATTACCACCGTGGTCGGAAATTAACCCATTTTCAGAAGCTGACTCTCCATGTATGCTTCTGCGAAATATGCGCTATGTGATGACATTGTGTATGGTGTACCAACAAACCCACTTTGCAACAACAGCAATGAACCATATTGATTTTGTGAAATATGACACAAAAATAATGCAGACTGCTTAAGAGTCAACATTCATAACATATGTTCTAGTCTCGCAGTGTTGTGCATCTTAATAATTAGTAAGAACTACCATCATACCGTGCTAGTCAAGCAGCGCACTCAAAAGAACGAAGAAGAAAGAGGCAATAAAAACTCTTCACTCGCTGCATTTGCTACGAGTATCGTGGTTCTTTTTGTGTCTCTCTATTGAGGTTAGGCTGTGGTACACAATTAAAAGGAAGTGACATTTGATGTCAAGTTTTAGAACACTGTTAAAAAAAATGTGCTTAGGCTGCAATTACTTTACGTAAGCTGTACTCATTCTCTTGTATATTCGTTTTGTATATGTGGCAGGCGCCACATGAGTTTCGAGGACAGGGCGCACGCGGAAGGGTACACACCAGTGGCGTAGCCAAGGGGGGGGTTGGGGGGGTTCAAACCCCCCGAAATTTTTCAGTTTTGCTTGCGTATATATGCACACACACATACAAACGCACGCACGAACATACATAAAGTATGGTTGAACCCCCCCCCCCCCCCGAAAAAAATGTCTGGCTACGCTCCTGGTGCACCCAGTGTTAACAATGCTGTATAGGTGTCTCAAGATTGTGTTCTGTGGTTCTGCTTTCTTTCAGATATTTAAAAACAGAGCAAGATGAGAAAGCCTTGCAATGAAGATTCTTCTATTTGAGCTATATTACACAAGATCAGCTGAAAATGAATCATTTCTGTATTTACTTAGTTATTTATGCCAGTCCTCAAGGCCCTGGGCATTTATTAAAATGTATATTTTTGCAATGAGTGTAATCAGTTTTAAAAGTAAACCTCGTTTACTTAGCACAAATGTCACAAACACGCATTAGTACAACGAAGCGCATTTTTTGTGCGCAGCATTTACATGTGTAAGTGCACCTGCAAACCAAATTTCGTGTACTTAAATCCAGTGCTGTAGCCAAATGCAGGAGTGCCACGGTGCATTGTATTCACCGGTGTGCCACTCCCACCCATGCCCATGGCTACACTACTGGATTTAGGTGCATGAAATTTGGCTGGCATGTGCATTTAGATGTCTAGATGCCACACACAAAAAAACGCTTCGTCATTATGAATAGAAGCCGAGATATTAATGAGAAACCCTTATTTCGAGGTCTCTGGGATGACACCAAAGTTGGAAATTGCTGGTTGCTAAAGCGCACTCGGGACGTTTTTTGGCGCTGTAGGGTTTTTTTCTGGGAAGTAGTAGTATATGTCCCACCAAAACTTTTTTGTGACATTTTCGAAAGGTTGGTGGTTTGTTGGGTAAGTATTGCGTGATGTTCATGGTTTTTAAAAAGCAGCGCAAAAAGACGGTACACAAGATGAAGGAGGACACAGGACAAGCGCTGAACTAGCAACTGTCGTCTTTATTAAAAGAAAGCGAATAAATACAAGCAGTTTTGCTGCGTGCGCACCCTCTAAGCTGCAGAAATTGTCACGTGTTTTCAAGTAGGCTGATTTCACAATCATGAAGGTAGATAGATGGGGCGGAAATGCAAGTATCATGATTTTTCTTGATGTGGAAAGCTTCGATGATTTCACGGGATCTTTGATCCATGTGCCTGAAGATGACATGCGTACGATCAAACAAAGGTTTACAGCCACATGAGCGACAATGAGAAGACAAATGTGATGTGGGTGTGCCCTTCAATGTGTTGCTGTGTTGGCGGAGCCTCTCGTTAAGGCAGGCGTCAGTCTGTCCTATATAGACTTTTCCACATGTTAATGGGATATTGTAAACAACACCACACACGCACGTTACAAATCGAGTGCGATGCTTAACAGGGGCACATATTCTTTTTTGCTCAACCTGCCATCGTTCTATCTACAGCGGCGCATGCTCTCCCAAGCTTACCGCGAGCGGAGAACACAACATTTACGTCAAATCCTTTTGCAATCTTTTTGAGCCTGTGTGACAATCCATGAACATATGGAATAACAGCGAAATTCTTAGGCTTTTCAGTGGAGCTTGTGCGTTGCCCAGACCGTGCTGCAGATAGCTTCAAAGATTTTAGCAACCTGAGGGAAATACATGATAAGGTTGAACTTGGGAAGCCCGCATTTTTTTAACCGAGCCAACTGTTCCTGAAAGCTGGCCTCGACCTTATGGTGACAAGACTTGTTAAGGGCAGATTTTAGTGAATTGAAGGCAATGCCATTCTTCACCATCTTAGAGTGTCCTGATGAATAGCTCAAGAGTGATTTTTTTGCGCGTGGCGAGAAACACCAGCACAGATGGTCGGGTTCAGTATACAGACACAGATCTAAAAATCTAATAGCACCATTGACGGGCAATTCAGGTCGTGAACAGCAGCCCAAAGGCATTGTCTTTGAATATACTCTGTACGTCATGCAATAGGGAAGTACAAGCGTCACTCGGCAGGAAGATTAAAAAGTCATCGACGTAGCGAAATATCTTAATAACTAGACCCTGCACTTCCTTTTCTATCGCGCGATCAACAGACAAAAAAATATTACTAAGTACAGGCGCCACTTTTGAACCGATGCATATACCGGATTTTTGAACATACGGCACACCCTCCCACATAACAAAAGTCGCGTTTAGATAGAAACTGAGCAGTTCTAGGAAGGCCTCTGTCGTTGTACCACACTTGTTTCTAAACGCAAGTTCGTCGTTGTCTTCGGCTATACACTGTTTTACTGACGCCATAAGCTTGTCGTGAGGCATAGAATAAAAAAGGTCTTCTACATCAAAACTAGCAACTGAACAAGAGCCAGGGTTTTGGGAGGACAGGTACTCAGTAAGATGGCTAGAACTAGGTATGATGAAGGGATCTTCTATACGTAGGGAGGAAAGATGCTTTTGTAGGTAACCGGAAACAACTTCTTGCCAGGAATGGCGCTCAGTGACAATGGAGCGGAAAGGAATGTCGACTTTATGCGTTTTTCGCGCTAAAGAAAATGCTGAGTGTGTCCTCTTTTGCTTTTTCAATCGACGGGGGCAAGACGCTCAAGACCTATTTCATGCATGAGGGTTAGAGCCTCTTTTTTTAACACGAGCAGATTTGATTGAAACCGGTTTGAAGTTCTTATTAATAGCAAAGGCGGCTTTTTCAGAAAACATCATGTCGGACAGCACAACAAAGGAACCTTCCTTGTCCGACTGTAAAAGCCTAAGATTGTTCTGCACGAGATAGTCCACCAGAGGTTTTAACCGGCCAGACGACCGCGGCCTACCTGGATGCTGGCTCAAGGCGGCCACAAGTGTCTTTTGGCAGGAAGGGCGCTCCGGGTCGGGAACTCGATGAGAGATGCTGCGAGACAGAGCCAGCTTATCGAGCACCGTCAGCTGGGGCTCGAAACAAAATTTTGGACCAAGTTCAAGCATACTGCGGTGCTTGTCCGGGAGAACATGTCCACCAAGAACGACCACGTCAGTCTTTTGGGCAGGGCACTTCTTTTTTCGCGGCAAAGTCGGGCGAACACTGTTCCAAAGAAATTCCACTAATGAATCCGTTGTCCTGCACCACTCAGCGTGAACGCGGCTGTTTCTTCCATGGCGAGTGCGGGATAAGCAAACAAGGCGAAGGTAGTCGCCGAAGAACCTGGCTTGTCGCCACCACTCTGAACAAAGCAGGCCGGCAGAGGCGACGGGCGTGACTAGGAGACGGTTGCAGGTACCCACAAAGACTCTGAACGTCAGGGGGGCAGATAGAAGCCTTGGCATACCAAGAAGCAGTTCGGGCACGGCAGACACACACAGCGATGAGGGATGACAACACAGCAGGACTGGAGAGGTCGAGGTTTTGACAAGCAATAGAGCCCGTTGAACTTGAAATGAACTGCAACAGCGTACAAAACTGCGCGAGTTGGTTGAACTTCATGGTTTTTAAAAAGCAGCGCAAAAAGACGGTACACAAGATGAAGGAGGACACAGGACAAGCGCTGAACTAGCAACTGTCGTCTTTATTAAAAGAAAGCGAATAAATACAAGCAGTTTTGCTGCGTGCGCACCCTCTAAGCTGCAGAAATTGTCACGTGTTTTCAAGTAGGCTGATTTCACAATCATGAAGGTAGATAGATGGGGCGGAAATGCAAGTATCATGATTTTTCTTGATGTGGAAAGCTTCGATGATTTCACGGGATCTTTGATCCATGTGCCTGAAGATGACATGCGTACGATCAAACAAAGGTTTACAGCCACATGAGCGACAATGAGAAGACAAATGTGATGTGGGTGTGCCCTTCAATGTGTTGCTGTGTTGGCGGAGCCTCTCGTTAAGGCAGGCGCCAGTCTGTCCTATATAGACTTTTCCACATGTTAATGGGATATTGTAAACAACGCCACACACGCACGTTACAAATCGAGTGCGATGCTTAACGGAGCACACATTCTTTTTTGCTGAACCTGCCATCCTAAAATCTGCCCTTAACAGTCTGCCCACTAAACACTAAAATCTGCCCTTAACAAGTCTTGTCACCATAAGGTCGAGGCCAGCTTTCAGGAACAGTTGGCTCGGTTAAAAAATGCGGGCTTCCCAAGTTCAACCTTATCATGTATTTCCCTCAGGTTGCTAAAATCTTTGAAGCTATCAGCAGCACGGTCTGGGCAACGCACAAGCTCCACTGAAAAGCCTAAGAATTTCGCTGTTATTCCATATGTTCATGGATTGTCACACAGGCTCAAAAAGATTGCAAAAGGATTTGACGTAAATGTTGTGTTCTCCGCTCGCGGTAAGCTTGGGAGAGCATGCGCCGCTGTAGATAGAACGATGGCAGGTTCAGCAAAAAAGAATGTGTGCTCCGTTAAGCATCGCACTCGATTTGTAACGTGCGTGTGTGGTGTTGTTTACAATATCCCATTAACATGTGGAAAAGTCTATATAGGACAGACTGGCGCCTGCCTTAACGAGAGGCTCCGCCAACACAGCAACACATTGAAGGGCACACCCACATCACATTTGTCTTCTCATTGTCGCTCATGTGGCTGTAAACCTTTGTTTGATCGTACGCATGTCATCTTCAGGCACATGGATCAAAGATCCCGTGAAATCATCGAAGCTTTCCACATCAAGAAAAATCATGATACTTGCATTTCCGCCCCATCTATCTACCTTCATGATTGTGAAATCAGCCTACTTGAAAACACGTGACAATTTCTGCAGCTTAGAGGGTGCGCACGCAGCAAAACTGCTTGTATTTATTCGCTTTCTTTTAATAAAGACGATAGTTGCTAGTTCAGCGCTTGTCCTGTGTCCTCCTTCATCTTGTGTACCGTCTTTTTGCGCTGCTTTTTAAAAACCATGAAGTTCAACCAACTCGCCCAGTTTTGTACGCTGTTGCGTGATGTTATGCGATTTTTATTCGCGTGACTAATGGGTACGTGATTTCCCGTGATTTCAGTCCCGTGGCTACGTCTTGCGTAATGTTACGTAATTTTAGTCCCTTGAAGGGCTCGCCCATAACAGTTTATGCACTCCATGCCGGAGAAATAGGAGCGCATGTTGTAGGAACGAAGCAGAAGTTGAGGACGAAGTCAGCTCGTACAGGTTCATGATGATGATAGTTACTCTTCGTGCTACCCGGTACAACGAAAAGATTCATAGAACTCCCCTCTTGAAAAAATGACTCAATGCATTCCTTGTGCATTCGCTCACGACAACTCGAAGACGAGGGTCACCATTTTTTCTCGAGTCGATCTATGAGCGCGAGGCTCCGTCGTTCTAGACATGTATGTAGGCCGCTGTACTTTCCTACGCTCTCGCTCGCACGAACTTCCTAATGTTAAAGAGCAAAAAAATAGACACTTACATGGAAGGAGAGTCACTAGTTTTATGTGAATGTCTATTTTCTCGCGCTTTAATTTTCCCAAAAGCTATAGACCATCTCGCCGAGCATCAAGTTTTGTTAAACAGAATGTAGTCAGTTACGCGCGCCATGAATGCAATTTGAGCAGGATATTTGGAAACATACGACAATGTTACCATACTGTGAGGCACGGTGCGCGTCGAGGTCTTACGCGTGTGCGAGAATAGACAGTGAAGCGCGGCAGCCATAAAACTCCCCGCAGATCCTAGTAATCTTGCGTATCGATTGGATACGAACCAGTCGGCGAGTAAGTGCCTAGGCCGCATTCTTTTAGATGTGAAGCATCTTATGGCGAAGCTTAATCCGGTGGTGGTGGTGGTGGTGGTGGTGTGCCGCGTGGCCTCCCTTACTGCGCATGCGCAAGCCCTTTCAAAAAATAAAAAACCTCCTCTCCCCCCTCTCTCTCCTCTAGGCATCCCTCCCCACGGCAACCACACCCTCACTGCGCATGCGCCTCCCCTCCTCTCTCCCCTCCTACGCTCCCCCCCCTCTTTCCTCTAGGCATCCCTGCCCGCGGCGTCCACACTCCCACTGCGCATGCGCGTCCCCCCCTCTCTCTCTCCTCTCCTACACTCCCCCCATCTCGCACCTCGCGACGCCGACGCAGGCAGCGTCTCCTAGCGAGTTTCTTGGTTGAAAAACCCGACTGCTCGCGCTGCACAACCGTTCACTGGCCATCCCGTATATATGGCAGTGGATCCTGACCTGCAATGTGGTGCCGCTGGGAGATTTCTCCTGTGCGTTCTTGAACAATAAAAATTCGCAGCGTGCGCGTTAACTAAAAGCGGACTGCGGGTCTCTGTGTCCAGTCGGAGTCTTCTGTCTCTCATTGCCCATTAGCAGCGATTGGCATGTTCCAGTAGGAAACACCGCTCCATCACTGCGTGCTTTGCGCCTCCCCAGTTTTCTCTCCTGCGCAATGCTGCGATGAGCGCCAGCGTCAACGCCGCCGCCAGTGTAAGCGTTAGCGCCCGCTGCTTCACATCTACACATGGTTCCCTTTAGCGGGAGATGGTGTAATTTTTTTAACGCGATAGCGTTATAGAGCTATCTTACATGCGATAGCGCTACGCAATATTACATGCGTGAAGAACGCTCCTCATACTACATAAAATTCATATAGTGTTTTTTTTTTCGAAGCGATTTCGAGCACGGGCGTGGCTTTGTGCTAGAACATCTGCTTGCCACGCACCAAGTGGTGGGTTCTAACCCACTGGACACGAGGATTTTATTTATGTTTTTAAATTCGCATCTATCTCCATTTTGCGCTCAGGGACGACACTGATTTTTGCGCTCGCAACCAATGACGGCGACGCCGACGTCGGAATTCGTCAAACGAGCTATCTAACAGTATTCCCATGCATAACACTATATGAATTTAATGAGGTGCAATTATGCGTGGCAGAAGCGTAGACTCGCACTAGATGTCAAAACATAGAAAATGGGCAATATTCGGTTGGTTTAGCAGCACAGCAATTAAAATGACCACAGGCATAATTAATCATCGTTATCAGCAACAGCATCAAGAACGTATGCAGCTGCGCAGGTGCGTTTGTGGCCTTACGGACGCGTAGTGGGTATTTCGTCTATTCGCAGAAGTAAGAATTATGTTGTACTGGGGATTTCGCAGCTCTACTTGCACAATGCACTCTAGAATCGGTTGAAACGGTCAGTTTACTCTCGCAAAGACGTCCCTCTCACGGCAAGATTGAGACTTCTTCCAAGAAGCAAAGCCACGCAAGTGATTGAGAAGGCGATGCGAGCAGGGCCCGATTACGCTATCGCGTGCTACTCTTGAAGGTGAAGCTGACGCGTACTCTAAGTTCTAGTTTTTAAATGCGAACGCATTTCTTAGTCGGGGCATGTCAGGCGTCTGTCGGTGTCCACACGCCGGCAGGTGTTATCTCTCCGCTCTCACTCCCTCTCCCATAGCAACAGCTGCGGGCGCGCGCTTATCCTCGCCCCTAGCAACCGGAGCAGGTGGTGCGGGCGGAGTAGCGGAGAGTGAGTGGAGAGGAGGAGCGCGCTCTGGTGTGTGAGGGCGCTCGCATCGCGGGAGCACGACGGAGCTCCCGCGTGTGTGGAGAGAGTGTAGGAGAGGGTAGGTGCAGTGCTTCGCCACTCCTTCTCTCGCCGTTCGCTCTCTCTCCTCCCTGCGCCCCACTCTCCCGTCCGCTCGCTCGCACGTATATATAAATGGAGTGAAGCGCGCGTGAAATGCATTCGCATTTCCTCACGATTGCCTTCGGGGAGGTGGGGCATTTTTTTAGCCAAACGTTGCGAGGTGGACCGACACCGTTGTATAAATTGAGTTGTCGTGGGCATATCGAGGAGCTTGTCAAACACGTCGACTACGTGGCGCTTAGAGGGTGGCTTATGGTCCGGCGTACCTGTGGCGCTAGCGTTGGAGCACAAACGTCAGTTTTATTGATGCGAGGTACACGCTCACATAAACAACAAAACAAAAAACAAAAAGAAAAAAGTAATTGCTTTTATCAATGCGAAAGAAATACGCGCATAAGAACTCCCCGTATCGTTGATGTGTGTTTCTTGGTTACTGTTATTTCGAGCCCTAATACTTATACCGACATTCCGTACTGACTTGTAAAGTGTATAACCGAAAGCAGAGAGAAATTAAATATTTTTTTTGTGCCCCGGAAGCATAATTCTAAGCCAATGGCTGTACCAATTACATGGATGATTTAGGGCGCTGCGGCACATCCGCTGACTTTAAAGCGATGCCAGTTGTTCAGTTCTCTAATACTTCTCTGAACTTTCTTGACTATGTAGTTCCAGAGCAAGCGTTATAATACTGAAACAGATGCTGGTGATTTGCTCTTGCACAGAGCGTGCTATGTAGTCAACTGCTTTGTAATGCCCACATCTGCAGATTGAACCACTGAGTAATTTGCTATGCTTTTTAATACACGGCGGGAGATTAGATAGGCAAATGTTCCAGGAATTAACTTTCTTTTTTATCATTAACTCATGCATGCATTGTGCATGAGCTGACGATGTGATACGGTGAGAAAATCGTCGGTATTAATTTTCAACGCGACACAGTGTGAGCCTGCTGGCGAGGCAATATTACAGTAAACGAAACGGGATGAAGAATCAATATTTAATTTTGGGCTGGGAACCAACAGAAAAATGATGTCGATGGCGGCTAACTGGCATTCTTGATACTTTTGCGTTAAGAAAAAAAAGAAGAACTCTAGAAGGAAGTTCTGATAGCCCAATGGAAGCCCGAAAGGCAGGATCATGAACATTAATTTTCTTCGTGCCTGCGAAAGAGTTCACGCTGTCGTAATAAACAGTCACGCCGTCCACCATTCACCTGATCTTATCTTCGCGCGTTTCTTTCAGGGCTCTCTATTTTCGAGCTCATAGCAAATAATACAATAGAAAAAACGGGTCGCATTGAACGTGCAAGAATGGGTCGAGCAACAGCCCAGGGCGTAGCGGTTGCACAGAGTGCGTATGTACTTCTTCTTCGCGACACACGTGAAAGGGGTGGGTTTCATTCTCGTGAAACTTTAATCCGTATTATTACAAAGGGCTAAAGAGTTCACGCTTCCTCAATGATTCAGCATTTCCTTTCCTTCATTAAGATTCAGCACAGCAACGCGAGTGGAAGCGAGCTCTGTGGATCACTTGCCTTTTCTGTATGTCTCGTGCTACATATTGGACTGTATGTCTCGTGGTAATAATTGTATCGTGGTTCATATGATGTGACTTTCCAGAGACTTTAGCACGAATATTCAATACTCGAAGCTGACCAGCGCGAACGTTGAATACTCGAAGCTTGAAAATGGTTGTAGCTAGAAAGGAGCGAAAAAAAAGTCGATGGGCATAAGTGCAATCCATGAAACTATGCAGTCGAGAGAAAGTAGAGCGTGTGTGTGTTGAGCGTGCCTGCAGAGCCGTGCAGTAGAGCCCGTTGCAGGGAGTGTCCCACGAGAAATCATCTGCAAGCGATGAATAAATATTTCAGGCCACCATTACTCTTTTCTCCGGACGGTCTCGTCTAGCTACAGCAGAGCAAAAGAGGCACGAAGCAAGGTGAGAAATACAGAGTTTAAAGCAACACATGCGGCGTAGTATTCGGTACGAAACATTTCCACGAAAAAAAAAGTGATCTAAATATCCGTTGTAATTTTGCCTCTGTGACGTCGGGAGGCATCCCGACGTCATTTTAAAATTACGGAAGTAGGCGTGAACATTCAAGGTCTTCCATTGTGATTTCATTCGCGCATTTAAAACATTACGTGTAAGCTCTACTTTCACGACTCTACGTTCAGGTAAACTCTATGCCTTTTGTATCTGCGCATGCCGATTTCCTGTAACTACACTCTTTGAGTCTAATCCTTATTTTACTATTCTTTGTTTACTAGTACAGAGGTTATTGATTGCTATTTATGACAAGCTCTTTTTTAAATGGCTATCCTTGTATGTTTGAGGAGTTTACAGTTTTAACCGTATTATTAGAGCGAACATTTCTAGTTTTGAAGTTGACTTGGTGATGTAATAAAATTTTTCCCGGATTCTTCCTAACTCGTAACAATGTGCACGTCTTTGAAAAATGCCGGTTCTCACATCTCAACTAATGCGTCCTATCCTATTCATCCCTTATCTTCTGCATAGCATGCTGAATCTCAGTAAATCCAAGTCGCGATGAGGAGCTCCCAGTTAACTGCTCTAACTCCGGCGCGTTGAGTGTAAGATATACTTCTGTGACATCAAAAAGAGGGCTGGGTGACAAACAACCACGCAATCACGCAAACAGGAGACCCATACCTGGGTTCACAAACAACAATTAAAGTGGATGAAGGTGTAATGCGTCATGTCGGACAATTTGGTAATGGTGTTACCAATACGAATAAAAATGCCTGCGTGGTAATTCGCTAGCCGCAGATTTAGAGGCCTTATTGAAATTTTGTCGTTCCCTTCCGACGAGTAGTTCCGCTCTGATGTTGTCACTCGTGACGTGTTTTCTACGCGCCGCGTGCTGTCAGCTTCCCACCATCAGCCTTGAATTTCGACAATTAATACTTCAAATTACGTGCAACCTTTGTCTCTTTTAAAAAAATGGGCAAGTCATAAATTGTGAAGGCCTGTAGCCGTCCCATATAAACAACTTCCCTCAATTTTTCATTGAAAAAAGTAATTAACGAGATAGTAATGGTAATAAGTCTCCTCAGTGTAACTTTACCTCCCACAAAATATTTCTAACTTGAAGTTGGTGTGCGCGAAAACATGTGTTAAGATATTTATTTACAATGTGTGCAGTCTGAGAACGCACCCCGTATGTGTCGTGCGGTTAAGAAGCGGCTCTCGTAATAGTTATTGTATCGTTATGCATTCTGATTCTTCTAGAATATGCATTTGATAATAATTTGAGGCTTCTGAACTGCCGTAGGCAGAGGAGAGTAAAGAAAGCGTACCGTTAGGCAGGGCGCTCAAAGCAGTATAACCTCCTCATCATTAGTGAGATTTTAATTATGTTTCGTACTACGTGGTTTCATAAAAGAGTCCTGTATATTTATTCTAACATGATCTACCTTCTGGACGCTGATACGAATGGGCTGTTCTGAACTACAGAAACTTACTTTTTTTTTCGTTTGTTTAATACTTTCAGTCTTGGTATTCGTGTGAAGCCCTGAGATAATAATTACTAATGACTTCTTACGAATAGGGAACCACGAAAACCAGTCTTAAGATCTATGCATTATCAGCCTATAATTACCATTCTCGACTTCTATTTAGAACAACCATAGACAAATGATCTGGTTCCTCTTAGACGTGACCTCATCTTGGTGTATTTTCTCCTTGTGTGGGCCACTGTCGTAAGGCATAATTTAATTCCTCGGTATATTCGCATAACGACCGTGTCCGTATGCTCGAGGCTCGGCCATGCCTCGCGAGAATACCGCAATTTTCTCGAGAGCTTTCGGAATATTAGATACGGCATTACTCGAAAGAGAGAGATGCGCGAAATATCGTAAGGCTCTGATGGCAGCGGAAAGGGCACGCATGCGCAGTGAATGTCCTCAAGTCATGATCGAGGAGGCATGCCAGGAGAGAACGCAGTAATGTGGATCCCGGAAGTGGATCCCGGAAGTGGATCCCGGAAGTGAAGGAAGGGAGGGAATGTTGTGAAGGGGAGGAAGTTCTGAGCGTCGGTACGCTGACAGCTCTAGTTAAAAATTATGCAGAATGACAACAACTAAAGAAAGGGTTTGGCATTAAAGTACAGAACGAATAAAAGAAAGCTTTCTTGGTGCACCCATTCGCGGTGGTGGTGGTCGGGCATTGATACTGTGTCGTAATTAAAACACCGGACACCGCGGTTGTTATTGAAAGATCGAGTTATATTAATGACAAAAAATCGCCATTGGGAGCTCTGAAGCGCCTCAGGGTCGAAGAAGCAGATGATGCGTGGCTGGAGTGAAGTAGGGGTTGGTAAAAAAAAAATATATATATATATATATATATATATATATATATATATATATATATATATATATATATATATGGAACAAAGCGCTGTGCCATGGGGGGAATAAAATAGATCGAATAACATCCAGTCGCTATTGCATGCTTTTAACACACACGGGAAGAAAAAAATAGTGCGCACGAAACAAAGAAAAAAAATATAGGGGGGATATCTGGGAGGAGAGCGCGTGGAAAAAAAATCCACGCATATCCACGGAGTGAATGATAATGAGTCGGCGAAGCTCCGGAGGTTCATTGGTAGAAACCGTGAATCTTTCGGGAATCTTGCCCAGTACATCATCAAGGACGCCACAAACACTGTGTGTAGATATTAAGAAATTTTATTTATTCGTGAGCCGTGATTTTCCGTTTTCGTACTGGAGCCGTGTTTTCTTCGTTGGTCGTGAGCCGTGGTGGTTACCGTTTACATAAGCGGTGGTTTCCGTTCCGCCTTCATTATAACAGCTTTATGGTCGGTGAAGTGGAGGGATAGGGGTTCTTGGATGGGTCGTAGTGGGAAGTTTGCAAAGACGAGATCGATGCAGGTTCCTCGGATGGTTGTGGGTTGCATGTGGTCGATCACTAGATGGCACCGCAGCGCCATCTAGGGATCATTCTGAGACCTACAGGTGGCTACGACGCTTATTCTTCATCGTCATCAGCGTCATCGTTATGACGCATAGTGGGTACATTCCATGTGCTGTGCCGTGATGGCAGCGTCATCGTCATCGCACAGGGGTGGCTGCGACAACGACGTGGGACTAGCCTATGCCCTAAGGAGCTTCGCCCCTAAAAAATTAAGGTCATGGCGCGGAACGCTCAAGCGGGTCGGAAATACATTCGCCCCGTGGGAGCAAGGCTTTGCTCCTTGTCGTATATTTTATGTACAGGCGCCTTGATCCCACCGCAGGAGTGCCTGAAGTTGCCAATTAAAGTACATTGCTCGTGCTCTCTTCTTGTCCATACGAACGAAATGAGGAGTGAGTGGATTGTAAGCAGCGTGTCCAGATATTCGTTATGGTCTGGCATTCAGTGCTGGTCATGCGCCGCGTAATGGCGATGATCCTCGTCTGCCCTTGTTCTGTGGAACACCGCTCTCGCCAACCTTGCATCCTGAAGTTCGTGTACCCACGGAATCTTGACTTTTTAAGTACCACGTCTAGCCGAAGTGGATGCATGAAGACATCACGTCGGAGTGTTAATGCGAGTAGCGAATTACGGGCGCTCCATTGCAGCAATTATTCTTAATTCCACCTCTTATATCCAGAACAAATGAACACAGAACTGTGACGATTCTTGCTTGACATTGCACTGTATTCCTAAGGTAAAAATCCACAATTTGTGAAAATCTCGCAAGATGCCACGCTGTTTTGTTCATTTCACATCGCCAGTGTGTCAGTCACGTTCAACAATATTTAGTCCAAGAAACTTAACCGCGGGAACGCACTACTCCTGTATGCGGGAATCGCCCTCAGTTGCTGTGCAACAGGTGACCAGCTCAATTCCATTCTGTGGTGACCACGTTCAAATACGTGCAACGAGTGGAAAAAACCCTTGCACATTAATATTTGTATGAGAAGGAGTTAGAAGAGAGAGAGGGAGAAAGCAATGAAATAAAATATGGACTTGTAAACCAGACGAACGTCCGGTTTCCTGCCCTACAATGGGGCATAAGATAATAGTTGCCAAAACGACAAAAAGCCTCTTGAGAGCGACTTCATCGAAAAAGCTTGTGGCTGATATTACTTCGTAGCCACCCTTGCGCACCGGTGTCTTTTATGACTATATATCTGGCGCAGTAAGCCCGAACATCAGCAGTTGCTTAAAATTTAAGTAGATAGAGCTTCCCTGCCGAAATCATCACTGTAAAGCAGACATTCTGGTGGTCGTAACGTTAGTGTCACACTCCAACATTTCAGCAAACACGCCTGTCCGTTTATGAACACCGGTCAATCCCGGACAGCAACAGGTCGTTCTTGCGATTTAGGGCTCGTGGGATGCTTGTGCTAGTTCAACCGACGCACAAATGAGGCATCTAAGAGAAGGGCATGTTAACGTGTAGTCACAACGTATATTTTAAAATATCTCGCGCACTTTAATGAAATGCCAGAAAAAAAATATCCAAGCAGTCATTTTCTCGTGCATGAAAGATTTCGTTGTTTTTTAACACGCGCTTGAAATTTCATATTGAAGGTTTCTCGCTGTACTTCTGAATAAAAATTTTCGATTAATAAGTTTTTGTCAATTAGGTAGCGCAGCACACTACACAAAATATCCTGACCTGCTCTGTGGGGCTCTGAACAATTCGTAGATTATTTGGAGTGTGTAGCATTTACGAAAATTTTAAAAACATGGGATGGAGTTAAAAGAAACGCATAATATAAGTGTTCTTCAGCTCGCGTTTGCAGAGCTGCTCCTGCTATTCCATTGTACTTGACAGCGCAGCTTGTGCAAGCTGTGAATTCAACTTAGCAGCGCCTCCAGTTGAAATCCATTGCGAGGATCAGGTGGGGCGTGGTACCTGGGTGCCAAAAACACGCAAAATGCCAGAAGATGTGGGCACCTTACCGTGAAAAACTTGGTAATTGCGATGGGTAACTACAGAAAACACTGAATAGAACGTAATTACAGACCCCCCTTAATATTGCTGGAAACACCTGTCAACCGTTTTCATGGGACTTGCATATGCGGCCACACTCACACAAGTTAAAATCACATGTGCAGATTAGTTGTAGCCAGCTTTGACGTAGAAAACTAATAGCAGCTTTGACGCTGAGATATGTGTTTGATGGTTGGGTTCAGATTGCGAGTGTTCTCTTCTGAGGGAACCAAGCGCGGAAGGCTGCAGTACATTGTTTGGAAGTTGCAGTTATATGTAGAAAAAAAAGGACACGGACGATTACTACTCTGCCTAATGCGAATTTTGTGTGCTACTGTTTATGGTCTTTTGTTTTTGCGATAAGTAGGGGGGAAACATTTTGAGAGAGACATGTATGTTTCCACAGTTTAATGCCACGCCATATGCAGCGTGACTGGCGCAGACAATTTCGTGCAACAGATTTCGCATCAACGGCTGCAGACAGAGCGTAGCGCGACTGCCTCGCTAACCGGGAGACCGCGGAAGGCTGCGCGTGGGTGCGTTTCACAAGAGACCATGCAGACTGGCTTCCGTTCCTACATGGTATTTTTTAATGCGAAGAATTCCTTACCGAACTTCGAAGACTAAGCGTATCTATCTATCTATCTATCTATCTATCTATCTATCTATCTATCTATCTATCTATCTATCTATCTATCTATCTATCTATCTATCTATCTATCTATCTATCTATCTGCGTACGGCTTTGTGCTCTCCTGGCCGTATCGTTAATAGGACTTATACCAAAGTTGCTATGGCTTTAACATGACTGTATGACGAACATGAATGACTGGTCATATCATGAAAATCATAAATAACTTGTCATGAAAAGTGTGATTTGCACGTCATGGCTGTAGTGCTCCTGCGGCCGTTTCTTTAACTTGATGTATCCGAGAATTGCTATGTTGAGACACTTCTGCATGACCAACATAAATCACAGCTGGTAATATGAAAATCATAACGTGCATGTCATGAACAACATGAATTACGTGCCACTGTCATGGTGCGCTGACGGCCTTTTAGCTAGCTTCATATACACCAAATTTGGTATTGCGTGGCGTGACCGTATGACGAGCATAAATGAAAATGGTTATATGGAAATCATGACAAGTCATGTGCAACGTGACTTGCGTGCCACGCTCATGGCACGATCGCGGCCATTTCGCTAGCTTGATATACACCAAATTTGGAGATTGCGTGACGTGACTGTATGACGAGCATAAAGTGATAAGTGGTAATATGGAAATCAGGACATGTCACGGGCCAACATGACTTGCATGCCAAGCTCATGGCGCACTCGTGGCCGTTTCGGTAGCTTGATATACACCAAATTGCATATTCCACGACGTGAATTGTATGGCGAACATAAATGACAGGTGGTGACATGAAAATCACGACATGCACATCATGTACAACGTGATTTACATGTCTCGCTCATAGTGCACTTGCGTCCATTTCGCTAGCTTGATATACACCAAAGTTGGTATTGCGTCATGTGACTGTATCACGAACACAAATAACAGGTCCTGACATGCAAATCATGACATGCATGTTATGTACTGCATGATTTGCCCTTGCTGGCTGCTTCTCATTAAATCGATTCGCACAGTACGTGGGATCCGCCGGGTTTTTTTTTATCCATGGTATCGGTCGACGCGCTCGCCGCGTACGTTAGTGGTGACGTCATCTGTGGCCGCACACTGCAGCGCACTACTGTGTCGCCAGGGGTTGCCGCCACGGAACCTGTCGTCTCCCCAGTGTCATTCCTGCCTCCTAGCACTCTCCTCGATAACACCGTCTTTCATCCTCCACGGCACTCCGCGTTTGCTCTCTTTCGTGCTTGTTCGCTCTGCCGGTTACGAAGATGCTGACGCCCCTCAACGCAGGAACGGGTGACTAAGAGCTGCGCTCTAAAAGAATGGATGTATGTTTTATGTTGGAGCAACGCCATCTGTTTGAAGTTTTGTCTATCCACAGCTGTAGCAATGTAACATTTCTTACATATTGCCACAGGAATTGCCAGTACTCGAGTTCTACGCACACCACTCTGTGCATTGCAGGAATAGCGAACCAACTGAAACGCCGACAGCCCCGTTAGGACAAGCGAAGCCAGCCGCAGTGCGCGTGTCAGCCCTGCATGCGCACGAGTTCCGACCAAGGGGCCAGCGCCCACGTAATGGAGGGAGAAAGCGAAGCTAGAGGCCAGTGTCTCGTGATATTCCACCGGACGCTGTATCGACAGTATCTGCGCTCACTTTCTTTCGTCCTCGTCCGATCTATCGGTCACGCCGACGGCGACGCAGTTCAAAGGCAGGAGCGGGCGCCTAAGTGCTGCGCTGTAATAATAATTACAATTTTTCTATTAACAAGCACAGCGCATTGAAACAAATATAATCACGTGCTGCATAAGTATCTGAACAATCGGCACGCTTATCGCCTAGAGATTTTCCAGTATCTATAAATAACTGAAATACCCTGCATATGGCTGTGTCCATGTGGGGAGTCGTAAACGAATGTTTGCACTGTAATTATTATGTAGGTCTATGTGCGCAAAGAAAATAAAGACGCGCGTCAGCAGCTTGCTCCATGGTGCATGAGGGAGTATTTTGCAGCGTACTTTACACATAAGGCAGTCCTTTATACGTCCTCCAATAAGCGGACGGTGAGCTATTTATGTACCGCATTTACTACTGTTTGTACGCAGAGGTCGGAGGTACTTCAGCGTGTTCATTATCACCCGCGAGATGGCGCGAAGGGCGCGCTGTGAAGGCCGTCACCCCACTAGTAGCTGCGTCGGATAGGCTGCTCTTGGTTCGGAGCAGCAGCAGCGTTTGAGAATTGGAACAAACGCAAGTAGCGTTAGGTCAAACGCACGGGAAGCCACACATGGCGAAATGAAAACTACGTGAGGCGCGGGAAGTGCTGCGTTGTTGCCTGCACTGCTTTTTCGCTGTTTCGTTGACAATCTACGCTAGTTTCAAATTTTTGGTTCTTGGAACAACGCGAGCGCAAGAGCCCAAGAGTGTATGGGTTTCGTTCATGCGCTTTGGTGGATCCCAAATTTCTTGGTCCTCCTGGCTCCATGGGTCCCCGATTCTAAAATTCTCTAGTGTTCCGCCGCAGTTGGGATGTGCGCCTCAGACTTTTACTTCGTCATACATGGCGTAGTAACCTGTGCTCGCACGCATATCTATGGTGTGGGGAGGTTTGTACTTCTCGTGCTTTCCCCATGAAGTTTGCCTTGAAGCTATAGACCGCAGGAAGGACACTTTTCTGGTTGCGACAGTAGCGTTTGCGAAAGGAGTGACCTGCTGGTCAGGAGAGCATAAGTAAGGGCTAGTTGAAGTAAAACTGGGACAGTTATTCTCGCTCGTCCTGTGTATGCCTGTGCGTTCTTGTCATGCGTCCTGTTTCGCACGCTGCAAGTTTTCAACAGCTTCTTGGCGGTCGTCGTCCGACATTGCGATCGTAGGCATGACTGCGCCCTGATATATATATATATATATATATATATATATATATATATATATATATATATATATATATATATATATATATATATATATATATATATATATATATATATATATTTATTTATTTATGGGACTTTGACTGTAGGGTATGATATTTCTCTAAGAGTTTGTATGGCCCTGGCGCATCCATCTAACGCGCAAATGAACCAAGCATGTTTTGCGAAGCGAAAGGCATACGCAGCTATTGTAGGTAGAATTCAGTATTATGGAACTGGTCGGCAAAGTACGCGATGCCATTTGCAAGGTAAACGTGATGGATATTGTTGCGACGCCAGCGTTTGCCGAAGTAGACGCAAGCCAGAACGTCCATGCTTCTCTCTTTCTTTCTTTGTTCCCTCTTTTACCCTTCCCCTCTTTCATCATATAAGTTTCAAGCTGAGAATAAACGCTGGGTCTTCTGCTTGGTGACACCGACCAATTCATGTCTCCGGCGGCGTCTCTGCCGCCAACTTAACAGTGGCGACGAGTAGAAGTGACCCACGGAAAACGCCTATGCCGACGCTGGCCCTGCGTCGCTGGCCTTTCGACGCTGGCTATACGACTGGAGCTCTGCAACGCTAACTCTGCGCGGGAGCCAGCGACAGCCATGGCACATAGGCTTCCGGATTTCGACCAAGAAACAGATAAGTGGAACGCTTATCTTGTAAAAGTTGAAGCGTATTTTGAAGCAAATGAAATTACCGATGAAGCTAAGAAGAGGGCATTGTTGATCGCTGCGCTGGGGTTTAAGACGATAGAAGTTTTACGCGGAAGAGTGGCGCCACGTCAGCCGAACGCTCTCAGCTACAGCGAAGTGGTAGCAACGCTGAATGACTTTTATGCGCCAACGCCTAATGAGATCTCGGAGAGTTTCAAGTTTTTTCCATCGTAAGCAAGAAGGGGAGTCCGTGAAAGCGTTCATTGTTGAAATTAGAAAAATTGCCCAGAACTGCAATTTTTCGTCCATGTTAGACAGAATGTTGAGAGACAGGATCGTATGTGGCGTTCGCTCGAAAAGTTTGCAAAAGCAGTTGCTGGCGAAAAGCGACTTGACTCTTAGAGAAGCAGAAGCCCTTTCTTTGGCTGCGGAAAGCGCAGAAGACGGTTCGCAGCAGATAGATAAGCACAATGATACTTCGATTGTTCTGAAGGTTGGTCAACGGCGCGCGCCAGATATCATAAGGCATGAGCAAAAGAATGAGCCGCGACAATGCAAATGCTGCGGCAGGTACAGTCATACCGCGTCTACATGCTTTCAAAAGAGCCGTCGTTGCTACAGTTGTGGTCGGCAAGGACACCTGGCTCGCATGTGTACAAAGACAGGCGGCACCGGAAAAACGCTAGCACTAACTACAGAAAAATCAGAACGAAGTGATGGTAGTGACTCTAGCGCATTGCAGATCTGGTCCGTCACAGGTACTGAGCCTCTGGTTCCGCCCATAAGGAACTTCATCGTGTGGAATGGTGTCGCCATAAAGATGGACGTGGATACAGGTTCTCCTGTCTGCATAGTTCCAAAAGCAACGTATGAGGCACATCGCGACCATTGGCCCCAGCTGCAGAATACTCACCTAAAGATTTCTTGTTACTTAGGGAAACTGGCCCGTGTTAGGCACATTGGCAATGAAGGCTCATTATATGTCGGCGGAGGTCGACTGTAACCTTACTGTGTTAGATTGTGAAGGTCCCAGCCTGTGTGGACGTGACTTATTGCAGAAGCTTGCAGCAGAAGGAACGCCGGTTCTGCACGTGACTACGCCACCGAGTGCGGCAAACCAACAGAACCCAGCAGGAACTGGTGCCATAATGGAAGAATTTGCAGACGTGTTCACGGAAGGGTCTTGGACTGGTCAAGGGCCCACCAGCTAGGCTTTACATCAAGGACACTGCAGTACCGAAATTTTGCAAGGCAAGGAAAGTTCCTTTTGCACTGCTAGATAAGGTATCCGCTGAGCTGGATAGACTGGTAGAATCCGGCATAATATCGCCGGTACCGTATGCAGAATGGGCAACACCATTAGTACCGGTGTTGAAGAACAACGGCACCGTTCGCATTTGTGGAGATTTTAAGGTAACATTAAACCCTGTGTGTGAAATGGAGCGATACCCTTTGCCAGTCATAGACGACATCTTCGCGAACTTGCGAGGTGGAGAAAAATTCAGCATCCTGGATTTACGAGATGCTTACAATCAGATTGCATTGGACGAGAACTCGCGAAAGCTGGCAGTCATAAACACACATAAAGGGTTGTTTTGTTACAACCGGTTGCCTTTCGGAATTGCTTCAGCACCAGCAGTATTCCAGAGAACGATCGGAGTCCATACTACAAAGGAATACCCGGGGTGCAAGCGTACTTGGACGACGTTTTGATCGCGGAGACTGCAGATAAGCCATACATGAAGCTTCGACAGGTGTTGCAGAGATTCAGAGAACATGGCATTAAACTTCGTGCTGAGAAGTGCCGGATAAACGAGGCCTCGGTGGTTTATCTAGGCCACCAAATTGACGCTGCAGGATTGCACCCAACAGAAAAGAATGCGGAGGCCATCAGACTTGCTCCAGCCCCGAAGAATGTTACGGAGCTCCGATCATTTTTGGGTATGCTAACCTTCTACAACAAGTTTTTACCGAACCTGTCGACTCTACTGGCGCCCATGTACCGACTCTTGGGAAAAAACAACTCCGTGGTCATGGGGAGCAACAGAGAAGGATGCATTTGAAAAAGCTAAAGAGGCATTATGTACAGCTCCAGTACTGACCCATTTCGACCCGGCGAAACAGCTGTTTTTAGAATGCGATGCTTCACCCTATGGTGTAGGAGCCGCTCTCTTTCAAGTGGATGGGCAGTATAGACCGATAGGATTTCGGTCGCGAACATTGACCTCGGCCGAGAAGAATTACTCTCAGATTGAGCGAGAGGCACTGGCTTTGGCCTACGGCGTCACACGGTTTCGCGACTATCTACTGGGAAGAGAGTTCACTCTGTTGACCGATCATCAGCCTTTGCTGGGTCTCTTAAGGGCGGACAAGCCAACCCCTACCATGGCAGCAGCTCGGATACAGAGATGGGCTATCACGTTAGGCGCCTATAGGTACCGTTTGCACCATAAACCGGGCAGACTTTTGTACAATGCCGATGCACTCAGCCGTTTACCCATTCCCTCACAGCATGCAACGGAGCTGGATGACGTCACGCCAGTCGTTCTCGCACTAGATCCAGACGGAACATCGCTGCTGTGCCAACTAAACAGTTGCAAGCACTCACGACAACAGACGACCTCATCTCTAAAGTATGCAAATACATCCCGCAGTGGTTGGCCACGGAGCGTTAAAGGGGACGGCGAGCTGTCAGAATATTATAAGAAGCGATATGAGCTGTCGGTGGAAAACGACCTGTTGTACTGGGGTCATCGTGTGGTGGTACCTATGGCCGCCCGCAAGAAGTTTCTCATGCTTCTGCATGACTCCCATCAGGGAGTGTCATCAATGAAGGCTAGAGCAAGATCGATATTTTGGTGGCCTGGGTTGGACCAGGACATTAAACGCGTCGCCGCCAACTGTAATAACTGCGTTCAAGCCCTCCCTATGCCACCCGCACAAACTCCTGTAAACTCGCCGGAGACGGGCGAAAGGTGGTCGCGGCTTCATATTGACTATGCGGGGTCCACTGCGTGGCAAGATGGTGTTAATTGTGGTGGATTCAGATAGCAAATGGATTGAGGCTGTGCCGGTCGCACATGCCAATTCCCGCAGTACCGTCGAGGCCCTGAGAACAATGTTTGCCCAGTTCGGTATACCACGCACGGTGGTGTCAGATAATGGGACGCCTTTTACGGGCTTCGAATTCCGTCAGTTCATGGAGCGCAATGGCATTCTGCATATTAGAACATCGCCATATCACCCACAGAGCAATGGGCTGGCTGAACGTGCTGTGAGGACTGTTAAGGACGGATTAAAGAAAATTGGAAACGCCGAGTTGACGACCTCCCTGGCCCGCGTGCTTTGTAATTATAGAAATACTCCTCAACAATCCGGACTGTCACCTTCGGAAAGGCTTTTGGGCTACCGGTTGCGCACAAGGCTGGACTTGTCTTTTCCTCCCAGGAACCATCACAGTGTCTCGGCCAAGCCGACGGAAGACACCGACTGGCATTTCGCCCCCCGGTCAGTCTGTCTATGTACGAAACTATGGAACGGGGGAGAAATGGACGCCGGGAAGAGTCAGGGCGACAACCGGTGCTCGACTTTTGGAAGTGGAGACTGAGGCAGGGGTAGTCCGTCGCCACAAGGACCAAGTACGAAGGTGCGACAAGGAATTGTTTTTGGAGAGCAAGGACACGCGGGGATCGGCGCTACCTGACAACAAAGCGACAACCGAAGACGCCAGGAACACGTCGCCAGAAGCACAACTACTGCGACGGTCAACCAGAACAAAAAAACCGGTGGACCGTTATGGTTACTAAGGCGGAAGAAGTGTTGCAACGCCAGCGTTTGCCGAAGTAGACGCAAGCCAGAACGTCCATGCTTCTCTCTTTCTTTCTTTGTTCCCTCTTTTACCCTTCCCCTCTTTCATCATATAAGTTTCAAGCTGAGAATAAACGCTGGGTCTTCTGCTTGGTGACACCGACCAGTTCATGTCTCCGGCGGCGTCTCTGCCGCCAACTTAACAGATATATCAGAAGAAACATAGAAATTCATAACTGGAACGGTCGAAAAGCTACTCATGCTTCTGTGCAGTGGAGAATGAGTTCTGGTTTGAGATAACCAATAAAAAAAAAGAAGAGTCTTGAGCATATCCTCCTCGTCATTATCATAAACGTCCTCGTTGCCATCTCTCCGTTGAGTTCTGCTCTCCGTTCACGACCCTATTAGCGAACTGTCAGCGAATCTCTAAAGAACTAAAACAAGTAGACAATAGTAATCGAAGACACGCGAGAGGACAAGGCTGTTTTGAACAGAGAAGCTTCATTCTAGTCATGGCTTCTCGGGTCGCCATTTTCTGCCAGTTGTGAAATTATTTTTGCATGACTCGACCAGAAATGACATAGGTCCTATTTCGGCGGTGCAGTTCCGACAACACGGTTCATTGGTTTCCGTTCGTCGGTCGTTTTATGGCTGGCAACTACCAATTAGCTACTTGTAGTAGATGTAAGCGTTGTCTTTTTTTGGCAGGAAGACACAAGTTCCGGCTTGTACTGGTATGTCTGAGCGATCTCAGAGTCACACACGTTCGTTCTGTGTAAGCCATCTAAAGGAACTTCTGAAAACCGCGCTAGGACGATGCAACTGTTTTCAGAAATTCAGTATGTAACAACAAGCCCGCATTTATACTCTATATTAGCTAATATCTGAAGGAAACACCACCTCGAAAAAAAAAATCCTTGCAATTCAGTGTGACACAATGCCTCATTGTAAAATAATAATCACGCTGACGGAATACAGCTAACAATTGTTGTCGCGATAAGCATGACGGCTGTATTCAGGATAATAGATTTCATGCAATGCATAAGAAAAGACATGTCCCCAAGAACAGTTTCCCTCAACAGCGTTGCAACTGTCGTACTAATTTTTTCGGCGATGATATTTATGCATTATCGAAGATTTGCTCCTTCGATGCCACATAGACCAACCTCACGTTTTGGTAGCCACTCTAATGCCTCTTGGGATATTTCGGGAGTAGTTATATGTCCGAGTGTATGAAACGTTCGGATCGCATCAAGAAATGAAAGTGAACGAAACAAAGCATAAATTGGGAAAAACGATACGCGTAAAATCCTCATCAAAAATATATCTAAATCTATTATGGTTTACTTGTATTGAACATAACACGAGGACAAATACAAACGTTTCAATCTCTATAGCACAGTCTCACAGCGTACACATCATAACATTGCGCTGTGGTGATTCTCATCGTAAGCGAGATTCATACAACAAACAGTGATGGACAACAGAAGAAAAAAAATGGTTAACACTCTTTTTTTAATTCATATGATGTAAAATGAGAATTTGGCGGCCAAGAAGGCGTCAGCTGCTCCTTAGCCCATGAGTTGATCCACCATATAATTCCAGAAATAACATACAAACAGCAGTACATAGACAATAAACACACGAACACATAACTGCAAAAAAAAAACGCAGACACAAATCAAACAACACAATTGTAACATAAAAGAAAATGCCCCAAAGGTAATTAGTAATTCCTCTGATCATGTCTGTGGTCAACATTGAATCGAAGCCACACATACGGGCAACATAGCACTCAACACTTCTGGTCACTATGTGGATAAATCCACACATGTGACATAACAGTCGATATATCATAGACTCGGAGTGAACAGTGTTACTTGCATCTACCTACTCAATGCATTACGACGACTTTTCTATGCTTCAAGTGCATCCTGTTTTTTAGAGTGTTAACCAGCACACACATAACATAGATGACACGTGTCATCTTACATATAAGTAGATGAGCCTTCTCCTGGGTTTAAACTGTGGTAAAGCTACTGACTGAACTGCTGAACCACTTCAAAACCGCTGTTCTCGCTATTGTATCACTGCGTACCCAAAATGCAATGGTTTGAGTAATGGTGTTTTCCGGATTCTTCGTTGAAATGCGACTCCTACTTGATTTGCGGTCTGGTGGCTACGGCAAAGCTTTTTTTTCACAGTCGGGAACTGCAATGTGTGCGAATGCAAAGCGAGACCCATTTGGCATGAATTTCAAACAAAGCTTGCAGGCGACAGAGGTGACATCAGCTATTGCGTCACGCTTCGTCGAGCAGCCCCGTGTTCGCTGGACCGGACGCCGAGCGAGCGATGGTGGCGGCATTGCTGCTTGGAATTGCTTTAAGAATCTGCCGACTCCAGCATTACGCAGAATTGGAACCACACGCCTCAGGGCCCCAGGCAAACTCACGCTTCGGCCACCAGCAATGCTTGGCACTCGCCCCACAAATCACAAATACGCACATATTTGTTTATTTCGGTTGCGGCAGGCGGTTTTATTTGACTGTTTGCCCTGAAACGGCGCTTGATCCAACAGTCGTATAAAATCAGAGTTACATTGGAGGAACATTGCAGTTTCTCAGTCAGTATGGATGCATATTCTGGCCGGCCACCATCGTTATAGAACTTCTGCAATTTCAAACGAAGTCAGAAATAACTAAAACGCAAGAATTGCTGTTGTTGCTCAACAACAACAATAACAACAACGACAGAAACGAGAAACAATGGCGAGCCGGGCGATCAATAGCTTATTCACACTGCGCCAAACGCAAAATGTGCTTCAGGTGCCCATTTTATCAGGCTCCAGTTTTAAGTCATCTTCATAGTTCACTGGACTTTATTCTTTCGAGAAAACTACTTTTGTGCTTATCCCAACTTATTCTTGCGAATGTAATTGAAACGTTCCAAGCATATTATAGATAGCAATAAATTGGAGGGAGGAAAAGTTTATGTTGGCAACTAAATGTTTTAGAAAACTGAGGTGAATCGTCCCCATGGTGGTTTTGCGGTTACAGTGCTCGGCTGCTGACCCGAAGGCCGTGGGCTTGATCCCGACCGCGGCCGTCGCATTTTGATGGATGCGAAATGCTAGAGGTCCGTGTACTGCGCATTGTCATTGCAAGTTAAAGAACACCAGCTGGTTAAAGCTTCGGAAGCCTTCCACTTCGGCTTGTCCCATAACGATACCGTGGTTTTGGCACGCGAAGCCCCAGATATTATTAACTGAGGTGGATGAACCGGGTAGATACACTGTAAGCAAAAATTAGCCGAGATGGGAGCTTTTCCAGCATATGAGCCCTCAAAACTCCAATGCCCCAATCATTTACTCCGTGGTAGGGGAGTTAAGTCGGCACATGTCGTCGTAAAACGCCCCTTTCTTAATGAGAGATTTTATGAACGACATGACCTTCTTAAACTCCCCACGGAGTTTCAGATCACGTGGGTAGAAACTCCGTATGGGAGTTTTAAAAGGTATTTTTCGTCATGACGTGCGTGTCACGTGGTTAGAAACTCCTTATAGGAGTTTTAAAAACCATTTTTGGTCGTCACGTGCATGTGTGTGCGTGTGTGGGTCACCGTGTGAGTATTTGTCGACAGACAACGAAATTATCAGTGCAGCGAGGATTTACAACGGCCGGTTGGTGTTTAGTGTGAACGTGTCAAGGTCTTTCGCACCGCTGAGCCACTCTGGACAGAGAGAAGTTTCACTCGCGCCAGCGTCCGACCGCGAGCTGTCTGTCCGAACGGCCGTGCCCATGCAAGCAGGCACACGAGTACAAGCCACCGACACGCCGCGAATACCTCGCTTCAAAGTGCCGAGTTACGAAGAACTGCGAAAGATAATTTCAACGGTAACAAAAGTAAGCTTGTCGCGATCGTCAGTGATTGCTTCTGGAGTTTCACCGGCTAAAACTTCGAAGCGGTACGAAGTAGGCTTCGCACGACATCGCCATCAAACTGGCCGGCAGCCGGTGGGAGAGCTGCGCCGGTGACGCGCTCGCCCCGGTCGCTGGCGACGGTTGCTTCTCGGAGTGTCACCGGTATTTCATCGGCTGCAACTTCTAAGCGGTAAGAAAGCTGCGCTAAGTCGTCGGTATCAAGACGGCGGGGGCGTAGCGAGCTCGTACTGCTGCACCGGCCGCCGTGGCGAGCTCTACGAGCTCGCACCGGCCACCGGCGAATCAAAGGATGTGTTTCACAGTAAATAAAAACTGCTGGAATGAATAACAGTTATTGTTGTCTTTTCTGTGCCATGCGCCCACAGCTGTCAAACATCTAACGCGAGGGCGAGCGACGATACGAGGCCGAGGCACACTGAACCCACTGAAATAACATAAGGCTGCCCATGCACTGCGGGCAACAGGAATCGCGACTGCGAACCGTCTCGTTCGTTGAAGTCTATCGCTTCGTAGCTTAAACTGCGCGGATAGCGGACACCTATTTCTTTTGTGTGTGAAAAATAACGACCACGAAAACTGCTCAACAGCAACCATTTTGTGATAGCCAGCACTTGTTCATCGTATAGCCGGGCCGTACTTTTGTGAGAGGCCTAGCTACGGCGGCGGCAAGGACGCGGTTGCGGCGGGGCGCCTCGGTTCTTCGCCGGTGTTGCTGAATGTGTACAGTGTGCCGCTGAAGTGCTCTGCACGGCCGCTCGTGGTTTGTGGGTTTCTGTACGATTCAGTGCATATTATGGACACACACACAGTACTGCTAATGCAAATTCAGCCCATGCGACAGAGCGCCAGCTGATAATTAAGTTTCGCCAATTAAAAAGCGGTCAATGTTTGGCGGATTTAAAATAAAAGATATGTGTGTTTCAGGGGTACCTATCAGCCCATCGTATTTTTATACCTACGCCATGAATGTTTATTGCTTAATTACGCGTAAAAGAAGTGCCCACCAGAGCCACATGGGAGGTCAAAATACGGTGCATGTATATACCCGGCGACCGACGTGTGGTTGTGCAGCGCGAGTGGCGGTCGATGTGAGTGTTGTTATAACTTGCGAGCTTTGTGTGCATGTTTGTTTACGTGTGATCATGTTAAGTGCTTCGAAGCTACTTTAATTAAACATTCGCTCACAGATTGCACGGCTGCGAAAGGCGGTCACTTTTTTTCACGATGGATATAAAAATTTACTCCCATACTTACCTGAAAAAATTCCCCGATGGATGTAAATAAATACTCCCCTCAATCCATCCAAAAACGCCGTCCTTTGGGGGGAGTAAATTTTTTACTCCGCCTGTAGGGAGTATATAAAACCCCCCATCGGGGCATGCGCTAAAGGACAAGTCATTTACTCGCATCTCGGCTTATTTTTGCTTACACTGTATAAATGATATAAATGCACAAATATCAATATGCTAATAAAGTATGAAATAAAACACCATTGTGCGCATCAATAGTTTGTCTTCTCTCATTTCACTGTCTATATTTTGCTACTGCCGCGTCAATACGCTTACCAAAAACAGTAAGTGTCCTCCTTGTAACGTTCATGTATTGTAGAAAAGAACCGATCTGTCTTATGTTAATTATTGTCAGCAATACGCCAGCGCATATGCCACAAATTTTAGAGAGCCGTTGTCTGCGCATCACAATACGTTAAAGTAAAATGATACGAACCACGAAAGTTTGTTAAAGAAGGCTATTCGACCAAAGACTATTTCATGGCTTCCGAAAGGGATACAAGGTTCAGAGAAGACTGCGCAGTTACATTGGGTCCTTTATTCACACCTTGGAGACAAGGAAGGTCATTCTTCACTCTGCCCGCGGAATTTGTTGTCAGTCATTTTCGCCGGTGCTGCGAACCGCAAAAGTGTTTGCATTCGCGGTCCAGAGCACTCGAAGCGAGTCGAGGAAGCTTGCATCGGTAAATACCGAAAGGAACCACGATGAAGCAGCCAGTGTACGCGTTGTAGTGAAAAATCAAAACAACAGAAGAGTATAAACAGAATTCAAACCTTGAATACGGGTTCTTTCTAGAATTCCTGCGCACACATGGAGCTGCGAATGTCGATTTTGGCGCCTTGAGGATCTCATGTCTTGTAAACTTTCCAAACGTCAATTTGAGCAGTTCACATTTTTTTCTCTCGCCTTTTCCCGATGGCTGAACATGGGACCGAAACTATTTTATTGGCATAGCAAACGCGCTAGAAGTAAGGGAACTGCTTTCGATACGAACTAGAGTGGTTTCTGTAGCCATTCGTAGGAAGGCGCGATACCAGCGTCGAGTTAAATCTTCCCGACTCGTTCGATGCTGAACCACTTCCGGTGAGAATCGTAGCGAGAAAAGCAAGAGAGATATATTCTGCATTTGAAATAATATAGGCAGCGCGGGCCAGGCAGCATTGTGTGTGCACCGAGAAATGAAGTGAAACGTAGAATATCAGCTGAAGGGTGCAAGAAATATGGACTGTTGCTACTTTAGAGAACTTATTTCTGAGCGAATAGGTCCAACCGCATGCTTGTGAGGAACGAATGACTTTAAATGCTTCATATGGCCGAATATAACACCGCGTTTTTGTGCTCGCTAGCAGTTCAGTTTAAAGGGACATTAAAGGAAAACAATCTTTTTTTCTCGTATTAGTAAATTACTCTTTCACGATTTCAAAATCATCACGCTTGCCGCCAAAAGACGCTTGGTAAGCGAGAAATCTCGCGAAAAAAAAATAATAAGGCAGCTTCGGACTAGTGGTGCTAAGCCTGAAGAAAGTGCGGAGCTGGACAGCTTTTTTGTTTCTCTTTGGTTTTCTTTTTCGTTCCTCTTGCGTTCTTTTCTTCTTCTTCTTTTCCGTTGTTTTCTGTCTTTATTTCTATTCTCCTCTTTCTTTCTCTTCTTATTTTTATTCCTATTTTTCCCTTTCCCTCTCTTTCTATTACGCGTTTGCTTCCTCTTTTTCTTCCATTTTGATACGTGGTTTCGTCTGCGTTACGCCAAACGCACTAGCTCTTGCTTTTTTGCTGATGATGATAAGTGATCATCTACAAGGCGCTCGAAAAAGAGAAAGAAGAATATATCTTCGGCACGAGCGCGCGCTCAGTATGATACACATGAAAACAAAGGAAAGTTTATTGAACCAGTATACGCGAACACTATATGCACTTATACACTAAAAACTTCGAAATGGCGTCAGTATAACTTGTACAAACGCTAGACGTAATTTTACTCAGACGTCCATAAAACACGGTGCGGTGCTAGGAAACTATGCAACAAGAAACATGTTACCACCTCTCAAGGAGATGCAGAGAGAAAGAAAAAGAAAAAAAGAAGGGGGTGGCTTCGAGTAGCATAGCGAGTCGGACCACATGTTTCTTTTCCTTAACTCAGAATGGCACTGCTGGAAATTTTAGTTTTTCCCCATGTGACACGAAAAACCCAATGTGACAGCGCCTTAAAAAGGCAACACCACCACGTACATCCCGGTCATCAACTAGGTATCGAAAAACAATTTGATAAATTCGATGTAAGACCGGGGAATCCTGTTCGCTGTGGTTGTCGACGAGGTTCTGCCACGAACTGACGTCTCCAGGTCACGTACATTGGGATTAAAAGTACTAATTGGGCAAACATGCCGTTATTCCATTGCGACAGTGATGTAGCCCTAACTCCAAAGGTGCGCCAAACATGGTGCCATACACCCTTAGTAGCAACACATTCAAATAACGCATGCTTAGTGGTCTCGGATTCTCCACAATTCGCGTACTAATGATTCGCCACCACGTGCCACTTTGCGAGGTGTTGACGCGTCGGTTGCACGCTCCATCTTCTCAGCCAGTCGAATTCACGAACCCCTCTAGGAACTTTGCTGGTTTTCCGGGTCTTCCATCGGCTTCGGTTCGTTTTTAACGCGATAGCGTTAAAGAGCTAAAAGTCTCAAGAAATTTCGACGTTACCTGCAAACGATTTCTAATTTCTAACCAGGCATTTTGAGTTTTCATTCGCTGTTAAAATTTCTCGCGTATAATTACTGTGTTCCTAGTAATTATGTGTTTCGTTTTTTTTTAGTATGGCTCTTTGAATATGTTTGATACTTATCACTTAATGATATTTTCGCCATTGTTCATTATATTTTTCTTTTTCCTGTCAAAAATTTCTGATGTATATTTAGCGTGTTCGTAGTAATTATGTGTTCATTGTTTTTAGTATCATTCTTTAAATATGTATAACACTTGTCACTTATCATAATAGTTTCACTATTGCTTTTTTTTTCCTGCCAAGACTGCGAATTCTTACAACCTTTATTGTATTGGACCCATCACTAGCCGATTAGGCTATGGGACCAAATATTTGTGTACACATTTCTCATATTATAGTGCAATAAATTCTCCATTGATTGATTGATTGAGCTCGTTTCACAGAAATTCTGGCGTCGGTGTCGGCGGCGGCATCGTTGGTTGTGAGCGAAAAATCATCATCTTGTCCATCACCGAAAAATCGAGAAAGATGCAAATAAAATAAATAACAAAAATATCCGGGACCAAGTGAGGATCGAACCCAGGCCGTCTGCGTAGCAAGCAGGTGTTCTACCACACAGCCGTGCTTCTGCATGAAATTACATTTAAAATAACTTCGTCTGCTAGGAAATGCAGTGAAAATAACTTTAATGCTTTACAACCACACGCGTCCTGTGTACAGGCGCCGCAATACAACATGTAATATCGCAGTAATATTGCGTGGTACAAGCGTACATTGCCATCGGACGTCAGAACATGTGAATATCATAATGACATCGTGGTTCGAAGCCAGCCACCCATTACAAAAGCCGCACACGCTACTGCGCGTATTCCCTTCAGACCACGTAGTGGGTGCATAGGAAGTTCGAAAACATTTCCCGCTCATAATTTCTCGTGGTTTAAAGCATGCTACCCATTACATAGTATGCACTAAGTGATTGAAGTACACACTAGGGACAGGATATCGCCATCGCGTTGAACTCTTAAAGGCGAAAATTAAGGGTCCCCGAATTTTCTTTTATCTTCCTCTTCTTGTGTGTCTTCCATCAGCAAGTGGCTTAAATTTATTGGCGCTAGAGCATTACGCCAAGCGACGATGACAACAAAGTTCAGCATACTACAGCATACGACAGCACACGGCAGCCCGGCTCCTAAAATGCTCCGCAAATAAAAAAATTCAGGTAGCGACACTACCTTGAAATAATGGCATGCACCAAACGCCCGATGCCCTATATTTTCACGGCGTCTACTGGGGCCCACGTAGTTCCTAATTGGCAACAGTTAAGTGCATGGTTATTTGATGGAGCCAGAGACTTAACGTACCAAGTTTCAATGAATTTATTTGAGTTATTGTCGCCAAAATACCAAAAAAGTCAGTTTGAACTACATGACATCAGGCGCGGAGATTTTGGCGCAAAACTAAAAATGCAACTTTGACCTTGATTTCATGATCTATCTATGTGGCTATGATGGTAAAGTTCAAGGCGTTAGTGTTTTCAGAGTACAATTGAACAATGTAAACCAATTCAGTGTTTTGTTTAATGTCCCTTGTAAAAATAAACAGACAAAACGGTACTCATGAGTTAGGTGCTTTTTACGTACCCATGTCAGCTGATGGGCGTGATTTAAAGGAAATCCCTAGGTGGGGGGCACGGGAGCGAAGTTCAGGAAACAAAATTTATTTTCGTTGTGCGAGCTCGGAGTAAATGACCAATGGAGCGGCAAGTGTAAGAGAATGCTTTTGCACAAGGTGGTCAGATGGAATGCTTAAGCACACAGAGAAATCTTCAAAGGACCTTATCGCACACAAAGTAAATGTAGGAAATAATTATAAACTTAAGGGCTCGTTTGCTTTGGTAAACACAGTATTAGTGAGAACGAGCAGACAAAGATGCCAAGGAAAGTATAGGGGAAGCTATTAGAAGTAATTGTAATCTAAATGTGAAGAAAGGAAAGTGGACGAAAAGATAACTTGCCACCGGCAGGGACCGAACCTGCGACCTTCGAATAACGCGTCCGATGCTCTACCACTGAGCTACGGTGGCGGTCATCCCTCCGTCCACTTTTTATAGGGTATATATGTGTACTTAAACGTGGGAGCGTCAGTCAGCGCCGCCTGTTGCCATTACGGCGAGTGTGGAACACTCTTTTTTGCCTGTAGGCGTCACGTAGTACGGGATCTTATTACGGAAAGAGAGAGCCGAAACTCTGCTTGAAACCCGCGTCCAGCTCCCCAACGAAAGTGTCATGCTCTTCACGGAAGAAATGACTAGACTCTTCCGCCACGCAGACCCCGAAATGCCAGAAGACAAGAAAGTTCGGCTCCTCATGCGAGGAGTTAAACAGGAGCTTTTTGCGGGAATGATGCGGAACCCTCCGAACAGTGTTCACGAATTTGTCTCGGAAGCGACGACAATCGAGAAGACCCTGGACATGCGCAACCGGCAGTACAATCGCCGTTCGACGCAGTTCACCGACATCCAAGGGCTCTGCTCCGCCGACCTGCGCGAAACGATCAGAGCGATCGTGCAGGAAGAGCTGCGAAAATTGTTGCCTCCATTGCAACCTCATGTGGATTCCATTGCCGACGTCATGCGCCATGAGATCCAGCAAACCCTGGGCGTTCCTCACCAAGCAGAGCCATAGCCACAGGCTATGAGCTACGCTGCTGCTGTCCGCCGTCCCGCTACCCCTCCCCGCCCTCGTCAAGACGCCACTCCACCGCAGTTCCGTCGTCAGACACCACCGCCGCCACCATCGACGTCATACCGCCCGCCAACCGGCCAGCGCTACGCGCGAAGGAAAACCGACGTTTGGCGCGCTGCTGACAACCGCCCACTCTGCTAACCCCTGCGGGGAGGCCGGCCATACCTACCGCCGCTGCCAGTACCGACAGATGGGGCTGCGTGGTTTCGCCGTCAACGCGCCGCGTCCACAGCCAGGTGAACGACCTCGGGACATCGACGACTACCTCACCGGAGCACAGTGGCAAGAGCGCCGACCTTCCCGCTCGCCGTCGCCCGGCCGCTACATGT
>JALIZH010012665.1:0-11171 GCA_030522465.1 Rhipicephalus appendiculatus | reverse complement strand
AGAAATTGTGCGTGGGAAAAATGTATTCCGGAACGACTCAGTTCTGCACATGTGCTCTCTAACCTTGTTAGAATGGTCGATTCGTGATGAAATGTAGTGCGGTCTAAATGTGTACTTATCCTTATCTATACCTGTTCTCAAATGAAATATGTTATGAAACATTCTTAATCTTAATTTTTTCCTCCGTAATTCCAGCGTTTTCCCACCCTAAACTCTCGTTTGCAAGAGGGGTATGTTAAAATGCCGGACAAACACAACCGATAAATTTTGCACCTTTCCTAGTGACTGTGTTAATTGTACCTTACGAGTCTGCCCACTGCAAGCTGGTGAAGAGGGCCATTGCCACACTGTGTCTGGGATCTTCACTCAGGAAGTCTTGTGAGCATCAGATGCGTGATAGCTCCGCATACCAGTTGGCTCGGCTATCAATAGCTGGTTACCCTCATCCGGTCTATGCGTCTGTGGCGGGTTCCCTGCACCGCAAGCTAAAAGCAGGGGCACTGGCAGAAGAGGCTACAGCTGGTGAGCGGAGCGGCCAACGGCCGATACTCGTACCTTATGTGCATAAGATGAGCCATAAGCAGGAAAAAAATGGCTCACAGGTGCGATGTACCTGTTGCACTTTCCGCACCCAACAAGCTGGCCCATCTGTGCCCCCGCATCATGGGCGCTTCCAAGACTGGCTGCCAGGTTAAGCACACCAACCGTTGCACTCTATTTGCGACTGGTGTGGTGTGTGAACTACCCCTATCCTGCGGGAAGTCCTTCGTAGGACAAACGGGCAGAGGCGTAAATGACCGCATAAGGGAACACGCGAACAATTTAGAGAAGGATTTCACTGCGCGTCTTTCCGGTGCACTGCAGAAGCTGCTCTTCTGAGCCGAGATTCTATGATGTGAGGATCCTTGGCAGAAGTAAAGATAACGCGGCACGTGAAGTTCTGGAGGCATTCCACATAAAAGAGAGAAATTCTGATCGTGTCAGGCCAAACGTCCGTTTTACTGTATAACGCCGGAACGCAGCTTGTTTATACATCTTCGCTTTGATACGCCCCCCTATGGTTTGTGCGGATGTTGATGATGCGTCTGCGCATTGGGAGTAGTATATATATATGCCACACTTTCCTAGTCACTACTAAAGTTGTGAGTAAATAATAATATCTGGGGTTTAACGCCCCAAAAGCCACGATATGATTGGAGGGCTCCGGAAATTTCGACCATCTGGTGTTCTTTAACGTGGAGGCGAAATGCGGCGGTCGCATTTCGCCTCCATCGAAATGCGACCGCCGCGGCCGGGATCGAACCCGCGAACTTCGGGTCAGCAGCCGAGCACCCTAACAGCTATACCACCGCGGCGGACAAGTTGTGAGTTAGCACCTGCCCCGTCGTCATGTGTGCCTTTCTCTCGTGTGGTTGTGCGATTGTGCTTAAGCGCTACAAAAAATGTCTGTTTGCAAGAACGAACTCGCCCAGCAAACGTTACTCTGTGTTAATTTAAAACGCACATTATGAGTAAAATTTCAATACTACATAATTGGATACCTTTCAGCAGTCGGTAGTTACACGTACTTGGTAAAAATAAACAACGAGAACCTCAATAAAATCTAATTACTCGCCACGAGGACGAAAAAGTTTACGTTTGCTGGTAAACGCCATCAAACCCGCCGTGCATGACAGATGCCCGACATGGGGCGTTATCTCGTTGAGCTTAAGTAAAGTAATGCCTCTCCGCCAGAAAGGTCAAGGCAAACGGTTAAAAATATTTGCTGCATAATTAACTCCGCTTGCCCGAACCCAAATGGAGTCACGAGGACTGAAGAGGCTATACCGACCGGGCGACGTAAGGGTCTTCATGTCCGGGCAGTTCTCGCGGGCTTTTCGCATTCGCAGGCCTGTGCTAGTGGCAAATAAAAAGACGCCTACAGCACTTCATTAAGTGAACACCGAGGGAAATTATGTAATATCGTTCCTATGTCAAGTATGCCGAACGGTAGGTTTTATTCTATTTCTAAAAACAAAAAAACGAGTCCTAGCTTGCTGTTTTTTTTCTCAAGTTCATGAAATAAAAATGATGGAGTGATTGATAAATACATTGCTGATATATGCAGTGGCTGTGTTTATACGCGATCCCAATGTGACGTAATGCATGTAGTTAAGTACTTTTGCGTCGCTTGTGTACATTTTCATTTGTGTTACTTTTTCTTCTTGGGCATCCATGATTTGCAGTATAAGAAACGCTGCACTGTGTGGCAACCACGCGCTCCGGATATCTACAGATAGCGCGACGTGTTGCGCAGTGGCGGTGCGCGTGGCCCACCTGCGCGCTACCCAGGAGAGAGGTGACGCGCTACGCAGGGGAGAGTTAAAGCACTAGTTTTGCCCCTAAAACATTTGGGCGCAGCCGTTCATGAGCAAATGTGCCAACATTTTCTAAACTTTCATGAAATCCAAGAAAGGCAACACCCAATATAGCAGAACTCATGTCTCACACGACGATGGCGAAACCAGCGATGGTATTCACCTTGGCCAAACCTATGTAAGCCAAGGCGTATCAACAAGCACACCTCTTGCCGTATATATGCCGGCACGTCTTTTTAGGTGCGAAGCACCTTAGGGGCTAGGCTTGTCGGCGCCTCCTGTCGTACGCGTGTGTCATGTAGTCACGGTCCATCATAAACACGGGTATGCCCCACAATGGGTTAATCCCAATACTCGCTACCGGTCCACTAAAAAATGTAAGAAGGCAACAGCTAGCCCAACAAATAGCCGACGACGTTAGTGGAGCAGAAATACTCTTCTCTCCACATGCCCGGTTTCAGGCTTGGTCCCCACTAGTGCCGCATCAAAGAAATCACTCTCAAAACACTGCACGCTTCGCCCCTTCCCCAGGTTTCACGCTAGTGGAGCTGAAAAACACTTCTCTACGTGCTTCGCCCCTCACAAGAGTTCACATCATGCGTAAGCTCAATTGAATAGAGTAGAGGATTCGTAGAGGAGAAAGGGGGGTGAGCGTAGGAGAGGAGAGAGACGGGGAGGGGACGCGCATGCGCTGTGGTGGTGTGGGACGCGTTTACACACAACCAAGTGAATCCAAGAGATATAATAAAACAAGCGAAAGCCTAGGGAACATTATTGTCGTCTTTAACTGTAGTGCAATAATTACGACGCAAAGTTCAAATTCAGATAAAGAGGACGAAAAATTGCCCCATTCCGTAGCAGGGTTCCGAACCCATGGCCTTTGAGTTGCAAGGTAGCGCATTCGGAAGGAAGAAAGGAGCGATACATAGCACTGAAGTGCGCAGCACTCGTTGTACAAAAATTGCGCACTTGCCATGGGGTTTCACCTTTAAATACTGGAAAAAAGCATTAAAAACCAGAATATACACTTTTAGCAGCTGCGGTTTCTGCCCATCCTGTTAATGTGAACGTTTATGAAAGGTAGGGTAGTAGAGCCAAAACATCGCCGGCGACCTTGTTAGTGTATTTTCTGTTCCTGGCACGGCCGACATTACAGAGTAGCGTAAACATGTTTTTCACGAGACTTCTCCGAATGGAGAAAATTTCCGGTACACGTTTAGAGTGTCGTGGTGTATATAGCGAATGATAGTTTGTTCAGAAGCAACACTGTGATTCATTTGCTTCCACCCCTAGGAAGAAAAGCATCGACTTCGTGATGCAAGGCGCTGTTGTCCTATTGTGCGCATTTCTGACTGCTGTGTTGTTGAGAAGCCAAGGGCTTATCGGAGATGATCCAAGCCTTCAGGAATGCCAAGATGAAGAGGACGTAAGTGGAATATGTGAACATTAGAAAGTGGACGGTGGGTCAGCACTACTGCTGATCAAAAGGCTCATTCAGATCATAAGCTCACTCAGAAATCGAAATATGGCTACGCGCGCTTCTTTTTGTGTGGTTATCTGACCGGCCTATTTAAAATATTACACGTGTAACTACCGCTTGGCGCGTGACGCGCCGGTATGTCTGAGAACCCTCCAGTTTGTTTTAGACTCTTCTTATTAGATTGCGAGCACACATGTATTTGATCTTATTCCGGTACTAACACGGACGCTAGCAATAACGCTGCAATCTTCGATTTTTGATTTATAAAAAGCCGAGGCTTGTCACCAATGATCAAATTATTCGACGATCGTCGACCGTACTCACCTCTATTGCTGTATTGTGAGTGTTTCTTGCTCGTATCGTGAGCGTTAACTTCATTTGCGGGGCAGAAGTCCGCCCTGTAAAGAGTTCGCTAATAATCTGTTTGCCACCTTCTTCACCGTCATTACCATGTGACAATCAATACCGATATCTGTAGCGTACGGGCACTCAAGCTCTGCTCGCAATATACAATCAGTAGAACGCAGCTTTGAGCTCCACTTGAATCATAGCTCCTATTCTGTTCACGATACATGTCGGCAGTTGTTTCAGAATGTCGCTCGAAAGACAAAATATGAAGAACCCTTTGATAAAGTGGTCTTATTTTACCATAAAAAAAAAACGCTGGCGTGAATTCTGCAGGTGGCTTTTTGACTACGTTAAATACAGAGCCGTGGTGAATGGCGTCTCAAATACAACCGCTTCCTGGGCGTTGTGATTGCTTATTTTCTTTGCCATCTTTTATGAAAGTGATGGTGACATGCTGACTTCTCCGCACTTTCTTGTACTTGAGTCTATCGAAGAAAGAAATCAACCCTATCTGGCGCTCACTCGAATAGTCAAATTCGGGCATAGTGGAATCGGTTTGAGTATGGATGTTAAAAAGGTGCTCTTTTTGTGGGTGTTACTTGATTCAAGGTAAATTAAACTTAAAGGGGCCCTGCAACACTTTTTCGAGCATGCTCAGAAAACGCTGCCGATCGGTAGTCCAGGCTCTCGAGAACACGCGAGCCAAATATTATAGCGCTGCACGCGGCGTGGAATTCACAATAAATTCTCAAAGTCAGCCAGAATATGCTTTCTCTTCTCTCGACAGATGACGTTGCGTACCCAAAAATCACTCGTCACCGACGAGAGATTTTTTTGAATCAGCCATTGGCTGATTTGAGCATGGCGCGCTCGGTAGTTACAGAGGGCGCCGCGGGAGGCCGCGACTTGTCCACGCGTGCGCGCGCGATCGCAAAGAAAATTCGCGTATTCGAACAAAAAAAGAAAGAGAAAAAGCGCTCAAGATCACGAGGCGCGCGTGACGTATTTTCTTTCCCCGTGCCATCCCTCCCTGCTTAGCTTCCAGCGCTTTCGACGGGACGAGAGAAGAGAGAATGCAATTGCAGCGTGCGAGAAATCTTTGTAACTCCACTCGTACTGGACGGATTCCAAAAATTTTTGCGGCAATGAATTCGTGAGGCAATAAGCTCCTTTAGTGAATCCATTCCATGGCTACTTGGAAAAGTGTTGCAGGGCCCCTTTAAGGACTGGGAAATTTCAGTGTGGTAGAACTCCTGATCGGAAAAATTACGAAACACAAAAAAACTTCATAAAGTCCCGCAGAAGTTCAAGGCGATGCTTCCGCCTTCAACTCGACCAAGTGTAACCGCATCATTCTATTTTGAATAAAGACAATAAAACCCCTATAACAGGAGTCTCAATCACTCGGGCCGCATGCGGGCCCGCGAATCTCTCGTTTGCGGCCCGCGGCGTGCACATGACTGTCATTGCCCCACATTTTTTTTATAATAAGCATGTGCGTGAGCTACGCAGGCATGACTGGTCTAAAGCATTGTTTTCGTGAGGCACCCCATGTGGTCACCATGTGTTGAAGCTAACCGTGAAACGAAAGCAGTATTGCAGAATCGGCATCCAGATTTTACTCATTTTGGAGAACGGTATCCACATGTTCGATGTAATCCTGTCCGCAAATCTGCACAAATGGTCCGTATTTTAGATATGGGCAAGGTTACCTTTTCAATAGGATGGTTTTCTGACAGTGTGTACGAACTAACCCCCCCCCCCCCCCTTAACCTTCTGCCCTGGCCCGGCACTTGCGAGGCTAAACTCTGTGACTACGGGCCCGCCGCCTGAGATGAGTTTGAGACCCCTGCCCTATAATTTCGCTATGGCTCAGATCACGGAGCAAGAATTCTTGAGGAGCCGACACGGAGCTCGCTCGGGTGTCCTGAGCAAGTCACGGAATCGAGCGCCCTCTGTCGCGCCCTCTGTCGTCAGAGTCCTCTACCGAAGAAGGAAAAACGCCCGCGTCGCGCTCTCCGATGAAGCACGTCGGTTCAAGGCCATTCGGCGTCGTTTCGCCGTTCGCGCTTTACGCCAAGTGGGTGTGTTTCTTGGGCGTTCTCGTCGGCGCCAAGTTTTTCGGTAATTAACGGGAAAAGTGGCGTCGCAAACAGGAAAATTACCTGAGTGATATATTTTGTAGAATGCGAAACCTACAATTTTTGATAACAAGCACTCGATAGGTTAGGTATAGTTTTTAGGCCGAAAGATTTAGATGCCTCAACGAACGCGTAAATTGACCGCCGGCATCGGCGTCCCGCGTCGGCGGCGTCAACATGAGTGATGAAAAAAATGATCACCTGATGACATCACCACATCACGAAAATTTTTGTGACGTCAACTTGACGTCAGGATGACGTATAAGGTGTGACGTGGTATGACAACTTTATCACGTGACATCGTCTCCTTGCACTGACTGCGGGTCATCGGTGGGCCCATAACGGAGGCGGCGCACAGCGACGATGTCATGTGCCAATCACGGAGGCAGTACAAAACCAGGCGAGGTGCAGAAAGCTTGCAATGCCTCCGATCCTGGAGGCAGCGCAAAGCTAGGTTAGGTGCAGAAAGCTTTCACAGGGGGGCGGGACAGTTTTTTCGACGAATGATGGGATTTACTGTCGGAGAAGTGCTCCTCGCAAACGTAGTCACGAGGCGTGGGCTCTCGATCTTTCCTTGGTATGGCACGATCCCACGCAAACAACCTCACCGGGTCACTAGAAACTTTGAAAGGCAGTTGCCTTCTCCTTGCAGGACACGCACCCATTGTTGCACTTCGGCACGACATATCTGCGCCCCATGCTGAAGCATTGCTTGATTGCCACGCTGAATATGGAAAGCGCTGTTCTTTGTTGTGGCTTGACAAGCGTCGCAAAACATCGAGAACTCGCTCAACGCGGAAGCCACTGTGCGCGCTAAAGGGACAGAAAGCCTGCAAATGGCGAAGGAATAAGCGACAGCTTGCTCGCCCGCTTTTTGGTATTTTCCCTGCCAAGGCCGGTTATGCAGGCGTGTTCACAACATGTGAGCGAAGAGCGAGGGTCCCGTGCATGTGGCGGACGTCGTCCGCTCAGGGGCCACTACTTGCAACTCGTTTCAAGCGCTGTACGGCTTATAATTCTGGCAGTATCTATTGGTAACTACCGCTAAATTATCTGTAAGGTCTACCAGTTCATGTTACAGGCAGTAAATTTGAGATAGTTTGCAGTTTTCGAGGTGGTATCACGATTGTTTTTTTGCGTCGTGTCCATAAAAGAAACCGTAAACGATGGCAACGCGCCGGAAGGGTCATCTGTCGAGCTGCGGCGATAACCGCACTTCCTCCGTAACGCTACCGCGGCGCCCTCGCGCACTGCCGCGGCTTACAAAATTCTCTTTGTCAAGCACTTCTTTCTCTGTGGGCTGAGAGAGGTCAAGCGTACTGGTTTCATTGTTCCGCTGGCGAAGTGCAGCAACAATTCACATTCAAAACAAACGCAAACAATGATAACGAACATCTGACGCCAAATATAATTAAATACATGATAAACGAAGGTTTAGGAAGTAAATTCAATGCTATTCAACTAACGGAAAAGCGTATGATTACGTTCACTTCTAACTAGGGGTGTACAAATACCAAATAGTCCAATATATATTTCCTCTGAGCAACGCAGTCGAGATAATGGTTTTATTTTGTTTGCTATCATGGCGTGCGATATTGGAGGGTGGAACAGTAAATAAAGGTTGGATTCTGTCATCAATAAATGCAATTTCGCTCCAGTTTGAGTGCACCCCTTCGCTGGTTGGTCGATTACAGCAAAAGCCGCTGACCAGCATTTCTATGAATTTTAGATGCTAACTTCTTGGTACCGTATGCCCTTATTTTATTACATTTATATTACAGTTATTATGAAACGATCATAAAAGGAGCCAAGGCGTGCAACCACGGATACAAGGTACGGGATCAACAGAGCACCGGCATTTTTGCTGTCCTGTTTCCTTCTTTTGTGTCCGTGTTTCCACGCCTGATCGTACATCAGGACCTGTTCCACGCGTTCTTAACGTAAATCCGGTCACAGAAAATTGAACTGGGGCATGTCTTGCCAGAATTTATGAAATCCTTAAACGAGCACGTAATACTCGAACAACTTCACGACGCACCGACGGCGGGACATCTTCGTGTTTCACGCACATACGACCGCGTGAGACGTCGGTTCTTCTGGCCTGGACTGTACCGCTCCGTGCGTCGATATGTCGCGACTTGCGACCTATCGCCGGAAAAGACCTCCGTTGCCGCCAGCTGGATATCTCCACCCAATTGAAGTCCCCCCCTGAACCATTTTATCGCGTGGGCCTTGACCTGCTTGGGCCTTTTGCGACGACGACTCGGGGAAATAAGTGGATCGCCGTCGCCACGGATTATGCGACACGTTACGCGATAACAAAGGCCATGCAAACTAGTTGCGCCACTGACGTCGCGGATTTTCTCCTTCACGACGTCATCCTCATCCATGGTGCACCTCGACAGCTGCTTGCGGACCGCGGCCGCTCTTTCTTGTCCAGAGTTGTCGACGACCTCCTTCGATCTTGTGCCACAGAGCACAAGCTGTCTACCGCCTACCACCCACAAACTAATGGTCTAACTGAACGTCTCAACCGCACACTCACAGAGATGCTTTCGATGTACGTCTCTCAAGATCATCGGAACTGGGACGCCACGTTGGCCTATCTGACTTTTGCGTATAATTCTTCTCGACATGACACCGCGGGATTTTCACCTTTTTTATCTTTTGTATGGTGGCGACCCTACATTTCCGTTTGAAACCGTCTGGCCTCCCGTGCCATCTGCTACCACGTACACTCGCGAAGCCATCGACCGGGCTCACGTGGCTCGTCAAGTCGCCCGATCTCACCTCGCCAGGTCGCAGGATATCAAAAAAAAATTAGGCAGATCCCAAGTACCATGGGAATCGATGTTATGCGAAACATCCGGAGATAAGGAGACTGGGTTGTAAATTTTTTATTGAGCGAAACGTTATGAAAAGACGCTAAAGATATGTACAAATGTTGCACGCACAGAAATATGTTGAACAGTCGCATACCTTTCATATAATCAGTTGTTTACAGTTGCGTAACGATGCCAACATAAACATGGGTATTGCCAACACCAGAAGCCGTAAGCTGATATGTAGAGCTTGTGCTTGCAAGGATGGTAGCCCTGGATAGTGCTGAGTCAACCAAATACAGTGGATGGCGCTTAGGTATACAACTGACGTTAATCCGACATGACTCCATCATAGGAGTACGTATGTAATGTTTATAAAATTAGATAGCCAGCACTGCAGCCACAATATCCGTTTCACCAACATTACGCCTGCGTGGGGTTTTTTCCAAAGCAGTTTCGACACCTGACGTGGCTCTGTGGTAGAATGCTTGATTGCCACGCTGAATGCTTGGGTTCGATTCCTGCTGGGACTCTGATTTCTATTATTTGTATTCCTCGCGCCAACACCGCCGACGTCCGTTTTTCTTAACGCTGTCGCCTTTAAATTACCAGTGTCAACGCCACCGATGTTAGTTTCTCTTAACGCTCTCGTATTTAATTTACCAATGTCTGTTCTCGCCGTTCCTGAGTAGATATAAATTGTCAAATTCCTGTGGCACATACCCGCATTCCGCGGCCTGTGGTATACGGGTATGAGCTACACATGTTTGGAGAAATGAGTTTGACGACGTACGCAACAAGATTTTTACGTTATTCAAGTCCCGACCAGCCCGACATATTCATCAAATCCTCTTACCCTGGCATACTAATTTTGCTCGACCTCAAGTTAAGGAGGCGATCACGAGAGCATCCAGACGTAGGTGGCTAGATAGATAGATAGATAGACAGATAGATAGATAGATAGATAGATAGATAGATAGATAGATAGATAGATAGATAGATAGATAGATAGATAGATAGAAACGCTCAAAGTGCTTGCAGTACGCAAAGAAATGCTTCGCATTTAAAAGCCCGCTATGACCAGCGGCATCGCAATATGAAGTTTGCCCCAGGTGACCGGGTGCTCCTCTGGTCACCATGTCACCGTGTAGGCCTCTCCGAGAAACTCTTGCCCCGCTACGCAGGACCCTACCAAGTGTTGCGTCAAATTAGCGATGTGAACTATGAGATAGCACCATTGCACTTTGATACGTCACCAAGTTCGCCACCTGCTGACATTGTGCATGTTTCGCGGCTGAAACCCTACTTCTCTCGAGCTTCTTCTCCGGAGTTGCGCCGAGACGGCGCTTCAACGCCCGGGGGTCCTGTTACGGAGACAAAGCGAAGGAAGACGAAGAGCGAGAGAAGCTGACTGGCACGCGAGTGTCTTGGTCAGCCATCGTGACTCTTGCCTGTGTTTTTCCCAGTAAATACATCTTGTACATACGCAACCACCCCGTAACAATATAATTACCACCTTCCACGCTGCACGGGCTCCATCGTTACGCAATCCGTCATCTTGGATCTGTGTATGCTGCATTGTTGAGATTGAGACAATGGTTACGAGGAAGATGGACGTCATTGTGCAAACGTGAGAGTCACGTGTCCCGGAGTTACCTAGAACTTTGTCTACACTACGAGGCATGCAGTGCTATCCAACAATAGCCAGTATTTAGCCAGAGAAAGCCTAAATTATCGACACAGCATTTGCTCATTTTAGCCTGTTCTTCTCAGTTGGAGAGCACTGCGCAACATCAGGTATACTTCATACATAACAAGCGAACATAGCGAGCATGGTACCTGTAACGTAATACCAAGTATTTAATTCTATTACATGATATATAGCTTCAGTTTCTGGCAGCGGAAAGTTGTCTTTTCGTCCACATTACTTTCTTCACATCTATATGACAATTATTACAATACACTTGAGACAGTACAATTAAATTTCGCTATACCTTCACTGGCTTCTTACCTGCTGGTTTCC